>JACEIK010003106.1:102752-117320 GCA_018107945.1 Datura stramonium | reverse complement strand
TTTGTGAAGGGCTTCACTGCTATTGCATCTCGGTTGGCCGATTTGACTCAAAAAGATGTACCATTTTAATGGTCTGACAAATGTGAGGAGAGATTCCAAAAAATCAAGATCTTGTTAACTACAACTCCTATCCTAGCATTGCTAGTGGAGGGTAAGGATTTTGTAGTATATTGTGATGCCTCACCATCTGGTTGGGTATTGTTTTTATACAGGATAAACATATCATTGCATACATTTTCAGGCAGCTGAAGGTGCATGAGAAGAACTACCCTATGCATGAATTGAATTGGCAGTAGTGGTGTTTGCTTTAAAAATTTTGAGACACTATCTTTATGGTGTCCTTTGTAAAGTATTTAATGACCTCCATAGTTTACAGTATGCGCTAACCCAGAGAGATCATAACCTGAGGAAAAAATAAATGGATGGAGTTGCTCAAGGACTATGATGTCAGAATCCTATTTCATCCAGGAATAACTAATGTGGTGGCAAATGCATTGTGTAGGAAGTCGGAGACTATGGGTAGCTTGGCTTATTTAGCGGCTATCAAGCATTCGCTGGCATGAGAAGTTTAGGCATTGGTTAACATTTTTGTGGGACTTGTAGTGTCAAAATCGAGTGGCGTGTTGGCCAATTTCAAGGCAAGGTCTTTGTTTCTAGATCAAATTAAGGCCAGATAGTCCAAAGATGCCAAACTAAGCAAGATTCAAGATAAGGTCTTGAAAAGAGAGGACAAGGAGGCAGTGATCAATGATGAAGGTGTCTTGAGAATTAAGAGGTGTGTATGTCTTCCTTGGTTGATGATTTGATTAAGACCATATTGACTGATGCTATTAGTTCAAGGTATTCTATACATCTTAGTGCTACCAAGATGTATCGCGACTTGATACAACACTTCTGGTGGGGCAGAATAAAGCATGATATTATGGATCATGTGGGCTAGTGTTTAAATTGCCAGTAGGTAAAGTATGGGCATCGGAGACCTGAGGGAATACCTTAGAGGATGCTCATTCTGGAATGGAAGTAAGAGACAATAGCGAAGGACTTCGTGGTTGGTCTTTCCGAGACCTTGGACAAGTTTCACTCAATTTGGGTCATTGTTGACTGACTGACTAAGTCATCCCATTTTGTGCAAGTTCAGTTGACTTATAATGCATAAAAGTTAGTCAAGTTGTATTTTTAATAAATGGTCTGATCGCATAGGGTTTTGGATTCAATTATCTCTAATAGAGGTGCACAATTTATTTCGAACTTTTGGAGAACCATGCTGACTGAACTAGGTATAAACTGGATTTGAGCACAAGATTTCATCCTCAGGTGGAAGGGCATGAGTCTAGCGGACGATTCAGGTGTTTGAAGATATGTTTAGGGCTTATATGATAGACTTTGGGGGTTGTTGGGACAAGTTCTTACTATTGGCAGAATTTGCATACAACTAATGAGTTGGTACTTTACCAACTTATCTAGCTCTTGAGCATGAGTTATTGACCTTATTTTAATTCAATTTGTAAGAATTTATGCCTTTATTCTCTTATGTGCAGGCATTTCTTTGAAACAAAGAAAATGGAGGATTTTAACTTAAAGAAATTTGTTTGAGGAACGGAAAGCGACATGTGTGTCGCAAGTCAGCACCTGTGTGTTCCCGGTTCCATGTAGGAAGAGAAAAAATCTACTGGCAATGGATATGCATGCCGCAAGTTGGCACCTGCATTTCGCAAGTGCCACACAAGAAGAACTAAAATCTATTGGCAGTGGACATGCATGCTGCAAGTCAGCACCTGCGTTTCACAAGTGCAAGAGAAAGAGTTGAAAGAAGACTGCCATAGACTTGCATTGCTCATGGGTGCCGCACGTCCGCACATATGAAATGAAGGTGACAACGCTAGTAAACCGAGCTTCCTCCAAAGGGAAAAATCATCTAAAAGATAATTACATAACTGGCAAGCTTCCAAAGGAATTTTGGGGATTTGTGCAAGGAATATATGTAGATTTCTTACCCTATTCGTAGGAGAGAGGGAATACAAGGGAGAGATATTGAAAAAGATAGAAAAGATTTTGTAGAGCATAAAGTGCAATTTTCTACTTTCTTCTTCTACTTCTTCCTAATTAAAACACCATTGTTTAAGATACAAAGCTTAGAATTGATTTAAAATCTTATGAAGAATGATTTTGAGGAAATTCTCTTTGGTATAATTTCTCTTTTCCTAATTATGAGCATCTAATTTCTCTTCTAGGGGTGTGTGTAAATGATGAGTTTTTAGAATTGATTGGGTATTGACTAATTAATTGTCACGACCGGTACATAGGCCTGGATCGAGATACAAAACCTAGAACCATAAATGGCTCCAAGTTGACCCATAGGATGAACATAAAATATGAAGCTCAACATAAATAAAGTGGAAGACTAAATTCTGAAATAGCGGAAGTCTAAATATTAAACATTTGAATAACGGAAATACACAACACTGAATCCGAAGTTGAATACAACACTATTTCTAAAAAGCCTCTACATACTAATGAGCTGATGGGACAAGACCCGAACTAGCTCACTATAAGTCTGAAACTGAAAATAGCAACAACACAACTAACTGAAGGTCCTCTAAGGATGAGGACTCACCAATTAGAGAACTGGACAAGCTTGGGAGACTGGCTAGCGATGGGTCTGAACATGAACTTTTGAGCCTATATCTTTAATCGATACAGCATAGAATATGCGGTTAGTACTTGGAATGTACTGTGTATGCAAGGTAAGTAAAACAGGCTAAGTAGCAAAACTGAAAAACATGCAAAACATTTGTCATATCGTTAAAAGATTATGAAAGTAAGGACTGCATGCTGATATCTTGAAAACATGAATAAGCATAACTGAACTTTATAACTGAAATGAATGATCCAAAGCTAAAACTGATGATCATAAGTAAAACTGATAAAATGAATGTTGGGTCAAACCTGTTGAAAACATAATATAATAATTGATGAACATGCATAACTAAAATCATGACGAACAATGGGAGATTCATCATGTAATCGACGTAATCACAATAGAGCTTACGTCATCCCGACTATTACACTCAAGTGGGCAGAGCCATCCAAAGTTGTGCCAAGGCTAAGGGAGCTACCATAATATTGATATCAAGCTGAAGGCCCCTTAGGGGCGAGGAAGTTCACAAGGGAGGGCTCAACGAATCTGAATAAAACTTGTTGGCACATAGTTTTGAGGCCCGAGGTTTTCAGGATCCCTAGCCTACTCGGTGCTAGACACTACTCCCAAAAATAAGCATATGCTCTCCATTATTTTTCAATGAAGCTGAACCATCATCTTTCGATGAAGTTGATCATGAATTTACATACATAGTCTGAAATATGAATATAAGGAACCTTGGCTAAAAACATACTGCAAGCTGAAAAGTGGGAGTCTAGACTCCAAAATCATGTGGTAAGATAATATCATAAAATAAAGCTAATTCATGAAACATACTTAGATCATGTGGGCTTTCCCAAACATAAACATGCTTGAAATAGAGTTGATAGTCAAAATCATGGATACAAGCATGGGTAAATCATAATCATACTTTCATACTAGACATCTCATCATGATTGAAAACATAGATCATAATCTCAACTTTTCATGAAACTTGCATAATTGGGCATCATATTTTTAAAACTTTTGAAATCATAAATTGTGATCAACATAATTATAAAACATGCCCATGAATTTTAAAACATCATTAGAATATGATATAAACTGACCTATGATTGAAACATAGAGAAGTTCATAGGTTGGGTTAAAATCCCATGGAACCACACACTTTAAATTAATGAACTTAGAAGGGATTTGGGCATGAGAGTGAAGAGAAACTACTATTCATAACCCTACATGCTGCATTAGAACACATCCTAACCCAACACCTGACGCATCACAATACACTGCATAACCTTCTGAACCTTTTGGCAGAGCTAATACTGGTGTTGATGTCAATCTATTTGTCAACTTTTGGAAACTCTGTTCACATTCTTCGGTCCAGTGAAATTTAGCTGCCTTCTGAGTCAACTTAGTCAAAGGTGTTTATAAGGTAGAAAACCCTTCTACAAACCTTTTGTAATACTCGGCTAACCCCAGGAAACTACGTACCTCATTGGAAGTTGTAGGTCTAGGCCATGTCATTACCGCCTCGAGCTTTTGAGAATCCACCTAAATACCAGCATGTAACACAATATGGCCCAAAAAGGCTACAAAATATAGCCAGAACATGCAGTTAGAAAATTTTGCATATAACTGGCGGATCTGAGAATCTGAAGCACTTTTCACAAATAATTTCGATGTTCTACTTCTGAATGGGAATACACTAGAATATCATTAATAAATACTATCACAAACAAGTCTGTCTAAAGATTCTGTTCATCAAATCCATAATATTGTCGGGGCATTCGTCAACCCGAAGGACATGACTAGGAATTCAAAGTGGCCTTACCTGGTCCTAAAATCGGTCTTTGGAATATCTCTCTCCTGAACCCCCACCTGGTGGTACCCTAACCTTGAGTCAATCTTAGAAAAGTATCTCCTGCGTTGTAGATGATCAAACGGGTCATCTATTTTGGGGAGTGGGTACTTGTTCTTGATAGTAACTTTATTTAGCTGCTGGTAATCTATACATATGCGAAGGGAGCTACTTTCTTTCTCACAAACAGAACTGGCGCACCCCACGGTGAAGTACTCATCCTGATAAAGCCCTTATCTAACAAATCCTTTAGTTGTTCCTTCAATTCTCTAAGCTCAGCAGGAGCCATTTAGTATGGAGGGATGGATATAGGCTGAGTACCTGGTAATAGATCGATAGAAAAATCTATTTCCCATTCTGAGGGAATATCGGGATTACATATGGAAATTCATTAACTACTGAAATAGACTGAAGAATCGGGGATTCTTCTTGGAAATCCTAAAACCTAACAATATGATAGGTGTAACCCTTTGCTATCAACTTTATTGCCCCAAGATAGGATATAAACTTATATTTTTGCATGTCTGCATTCCCTTTCAACTCCCGTACTACCCCCCTGGAAAGTGAAATCGCACAGTCATGGTCCAACATTCTATATTTGCATAACGTGGTGCTAGCCAATGCATACCTATAATTGTATCAAAATCGATCATTTCTAATTCCACAAAATCTACTAAAGTCTAGTGACTCGTAACCTCCATTATGCAACCTCGGTAGATCATTTTAGCTATAATAGAATCACTGGCGGGTGTAGACACTGAAAAAGGTCGCTGAAGCAATTCTGGCGTGATAACAAATTTCTGAGCTACTAGTGACGTCACATAAGACAAAGTGGAACCTTGATCTATCAAAGCATAAACAGAATGAGAGCAAATGTCCAGCATACCTATCACCACATCCGGCGACGACTCTGACTCTTGTCGCCCCGGTAAAGCATAAGTGCAATCTGGACCAGTGCCTGAGCTAGATGCCCCTGACCTGCCTCGGCCTCTGTCGGCTGGACTGAGGGCCTACGCCCTGCTGGAGATGCTAGGGCATGTGACCCTACTGAAGATCTGTCATGTCGGTCCGGATCACACTGACCCCTAGCTGGACAGTCTCTCATCAGGTGACCCTCTTGTCCATATGTGTAACACGTCGTGGAACCATACCTACATGCCCTAGAATGATGTCAACTACAGATAGGGAAAAGTGGCACGGTGAATCTACTATGCTCTAACCCTCTCTGCTACCGCAAACCCGATGGCCGTGAACTCTAGTCGGGTCCTGACTTTCCCCGACGGCTTGGTCTGCCACCCTACTGCTGTTGTGGAGGTGGTGGTATGGGTGGTCTTCCGGATAGTCGTGGACTAGGTCCACCCTGGAACTCTGCCTGAGTGTCACTAGGCCTAACCCTGCGGCGCTGCTCCAGATTCACCCTCTCTATCTCCCGCTACCGTTGCCTAATCCCCTCAATATTATGGGAAAATTCCTGAACACGGGCAATGTCCATGTCCTCTCACAGAGTAGATGTAATACAAGTCTCTACATCCCCTGGAAGCATTCCTATAATAAATCGGTGCACCCTAGCTGGCATGGTATCTACAAAAGCTGGTGCATATCGGGCCAAGGAGTCAAATCTCATAGCATACTCCCGAACACTCATCGAGCTCTACTTCAGATGTGGAAATTGATCTAGCTAGGCTTGTCGGATTTCCTGTGATAGATAGTGGTCTAGGAAGGCCTCTAAAAAGCTAGACCAAGTCGGAGGAGGAACATCTCTACCTCAGGACCTCTCCCAACTCTAGTACCATAATACTGTTATCCCCCATAGCCGAAATACCGCTAACTCAACTGACTCTTCAGGTGTGACATGCATTACCATCAAGATCCTCTGTAGTTGGTCCAAAAAGTCCTGAGGGTCCTCATCTCGGTCCGTCCCTCTAAAGTGCAGGGCACTCAGAGTGAGGAACTCTCATACCCTCAAACTACCAGGTACTCCTGAAGACTCTGCAACCACGGGTGCCACTGGCTGACGCTGGGCAACCATTATTTGAGCTAACATAACAACAACACTCCTAACCTCCTAATCTGATGGTGTCGTTATAGAAATGCTGGAGGTGGTGCCGACGCATCTACTGCTCTGTACAGCTCCTGACGGGGCAGATACTGCTGGGGAGACCGAGATGGAGTCTCCCTGTCACCCTCAAATCTGGCTGACTCTGACTGGGGCACCCTACTAGTTCCCTCTCCTGCTGCAACGTTCAACTTTCTACCAGTCGTGGGTTGTCTCCTGTCCGACATTTCTATGTAGAAAATTAGAATACGATAATCTTAGAGACTCAACCCTATACTGTACAGCTCTATAGCACGACTGGAAGAGAAAGAAGAGTAACCACTCTATCATGCCTCGCAGCCTCCTGCCTATAGAATGTGGTGAACAACACATCCATAGACAAGACTCTACTTAGCACGGCTTGCAGGCTCCCTAGGATACGACTTGCTATGATACTAAGTTTGTCACGCCCCACCTGGGGAGGCATGACTATCACCTAGTGCCACACTTGAATCTGACTGACTTGGCTAGGCTTTTGCACGTCTGGTGCAAGCTCGCAACCCAACTAAAGAAAAAAATGAGCTATATCTCGGCTGTAAACACAGCCTCCGGCCGACAAGTCCTTATAGCCACCTATAAAAGAAAGCAGCTAACCAGAAACAGGTAATATCAGGGGATCTTATGCGGGCCGAAAAGACTACCATGTTGTCTAGTTATAACTGAAAGGTAAATCTAGCAATAAACTAAGCTATGACTGACAAAGCTTCTAACTAACAACTAAACAAGGCTCCACACGGCCAACACGTAAAATAAAGCATACACGGGCCCCACATGGTCAACAAAAACTAACCAAAGGGAATTTGAAATAATTTACAAGCCTCTATAAGTGATATAATGGTCGAGATAGGGCCCCAACCTATCCATAACTGTACAAACAAAAAGAGTAAACCTTCTAGCTATTAGCTTCCGGAGGAAAGGAGGTGACTGCTCTGCCAACTCTGGAAAAAAGCTAAGAGGCACCTGATCCTCATCTATCTGTACTTGCAGGCAAGTAATGCAGCACCCTAAAAAGGGTGTCAGTACAATGTGTACCGAATATGTAAGGCAGGAACTGTAAATAACTGATTAAACTAAAATGAAATAAAAAGTAACTGAAAGAAAGGGATATAGATACTATGTGAATAGCTGAACCTTCTTCCGTCTAATCTATCAGTAACTAGTACAAACAAGAACCTTACCTTCCTCCCATAAGCTGAAAGGTACAACCAGCATAGAGTAACCAACCTGGGCCCCCATAAGCCCTGGCGAGTACACTTCAATCTAAATACCCATAACAAGGTCACACTAAGTGAACTAATAACTACAGCTATCCTACCAGTCCCCTGGGTCTACAACTGAGCCCACTCGACCCCTGAACGGTAGTTGTGTCTGCGTCCAATGGACTCTTGATATATGCACCTCGAGCACCAGGCTCGATGGGGGTGTGGTGCCGATATGACATATGATAGTCCAGCCATTGAATGGACTGTATGAGGACCTGGGACCCCATCTTTGTCCCTTGTGGATAGAATACCGCTTCTTGGAGCGACGTTATCTCACCCCTGGTAGACGTCAACACAGCTAGTAACCCTGGGGTTTGTTATGGAGGGCTATACAAGGCAAAGTCAATCCCAAACTAAACATAGAATACTGGTCTCAGCTAATAACAATAGCTAATCACAATAGATATGCTTCTGGCTCTCTTACTGGGATTCAAACTGAGTCATAATACTGAAGAAACTAACTTACCGAAGGAATTCGCCTTAAATACCTGGATCGCTGATTCCTGATTAACTAGCGAGTTTCAGTTCGTGTTCAGTAACTCTTTCCAACTCTAACTGTATTACGGGGAGAATGAGACTACATTCAATACTAATTTCAGCAAAAACGATAATTTTTAATACTAATGTTAACTATATTTTAACTTAACGAAATATGGTCGAAAACGTATAATTTTCCAAGAGTTCAAAAGGGAGAAATGCTTACTTTAAGCCTGTGATAGTTTAGAAATCAGTTTGGAGCATTCTGACAACCTTTGCTCAGCGGGGTGACGATTTGTCGGGCGAATTTCGAGAAAATAACTTTGTAATAATGCTACCTGTAGGCTTAGAATTCAATACCTAAAGTTAATTTGTATTTGGACGGCATTTGGTAGCATATTCAGAAGGAAATTACTTAAAATTTGCATTTTTCTTTTCCTCTGGATGACTTGATATTTAGAAAATGTCTTACAATTGCACTTAAGGGGTATTTATATACTTAGGGCAGTGGACTGGGGGCCGCCTCACGCCGGCCATCAAGACAACCCCAGTGTCGCGCTGCGCCTCCCATTGCGGAGGATGCCTAGCGCGCCACGCTGGCCAGTGTGCTACTGGCTGGCGCGTCGTGCTGGCCCTGTGCGCTCCAGTCCTATTCATTCCCACTTTCGAGGCTTTTCAACCATGCAACAAGGTATTCTTACTCACCACAACACACACATACACCTACTAAATGTTAACATTTTTAAGGGTGTAACAAAATGAATTCGTAACACCATGTTACATCCAAGTGCAAAGTTGAAAAGTGTTGGAAAGTTTGAATGGAAGACTTGTGTTTTGGGATAGAAATTGTGCAGAATTATTGAGATACTGGTTAGCGGAGACCACTACAGCGATAACATTTTCACTATAGTGAGACCGCTACAGTGATCAGAGATCCGCCATAACAGTCATAGAGGGAATCGCCGGGTCTGCCGTGGCGAGGCTTTGGTCATCATAGTGGGTCCATTGCAGCATAAAATGAACTGCTGCAATAGATGACATGAGGCAGAATGCTTGTTTAAGTTAGAATTTTGGGGTTTTCATCCCATTATTCTAAGGCACGAAAATTTAAGAGCATAGGGGTGATTTTTCAAAGGAAAAAAGATTTCTTCTTCCCAAGATAAGATTTCTTGACTATTTTGTCCACCTTTCTATTTTGATGCACCCTAGAATCAATAGGTGGTCTTTACTAGGGAAATTCTAGCTTAGAACCCTAGAGTTGAGAAATCTAAGGCTAGTAGAATGGGTATGGTTGGGTGTTGATTTCTAAGCCTAGAATTGATTAACTAGCTACTCCTAGGGTGAATGTGATTATTATAGTTTGCAATGATGGTAAATTGGAACCTAAAACATCATAAATGTTATGATCCATTTTTAAACTCACGTTCAAAACTATTTCATAACTTGGCAAATTTGTTATAAAGATAGAGTAGCCACATAATTAATATGGAAATTAGGAAATAATTTTTTAAAAATTATTTTTTTCAGAAATGACTATTTAAAACTAGAGACTAAGTAAAGGTTCAAATGGTTTTTTTTTAAAAGTATTAGGTACTTTAAAAATATCTGCAAATATGATTACCAGTGCATTTTCAACATTTTTGTGGCTAAAAAAATATAACTTATAAATCATTTCTTCTTGAAATGCGTGAAATTTTATTTTCCTTCTTTCTCTCAAATGAGAGTTAATGTTTTGAAAACAAATCACTTCTGCATATATCTAAATTAAAACTTGTTGCGATCAAAATAGTAGAGAGTCATGCGGAAGCTAATAATTGTAAACATTAACGATGATAAATCAGATGATAAATAAAACTATACTAAAAGATGCATAATTATTTAATATAATTTGATCAAATAATATACATATTAAAATCTAATATAAAAGCATAAAAACTATTGAGAAAATAATCTCTCCCTAAACAAAATTCTTTGATGACTATATCATGGATGCTATTGTGTTGTGTATGAGAAGAATAGATCTTCTATTTATAGAAGTCTAAATCTTCTTCTCCATGAAAAAGGCTAGCTATGGTAGAATCCTTTTCCACAAAGAAACCTTATCTATGATGAGTTGGTAATTTACCACCTCATTAGGCTTTTAAACATGAGATTTTGCTTGGTTTTAAAGCTATTTAGAAAGATTTTATGCCCTTTCTTTTTGGCTTTTGCAGATATTTAATTTAAATAGAGAAAACACGAAATTGAACAAAAGCATGGGCTGGAAGAAGAGGACATGCGTTTCGTAGGATGACACCTATGAAATGTCGTCCAAACGCAGGAGAGCACTGTTTGGAAGTGGAAGGCACACCTGCGAAATGTGGGTCAGCACCTGCGAAACGCAAGTGCCGCGCAAGTGAGGCCGTCGTCAAACAGGTAAAATTCTCCAGCACAAGAAAAGAGGAGCAGCTTTATCCTAGTTTTGTCCACCTTCTGTAAAGAATAGAACATTCAATTCCATAAATTGAAGATTGAATAGTTTTTATAATTTTAGAGAGAGAAAAAAATAGAGAGAAGTGAGAGCTTTTCCTCATCTTCTTCATCTTTCTAAGGTAAAAACTTCCATTGAAGAACAACTTGATCTTGAAGTTTCTTGTTAATTATTAATTATTGTGATTCCTTTATTGGCTTTATCTCTTGTTTTCATTTATGAGTAGCTAAACAACTTGCTAGGGGTGTGTGCATGGTACGGGCTAAATTGGATTGGGCTAGAAATGACCAAAACTCATTTTCATACACCTATTAAAGAATTGACACTAGAGATAGTTTAATCCTTACCCAAGTTGTAGTGGTTGATGTATAGGGGGCCTTGGGATTTGAGAAAACCTGAGGCAAAAGATACTCAAGTGGTTGAAAAATATAGGGTATCTCCTTGTTCACGACTATTTATGTTTGTAAGTAATGCATTGATTAGCTAGTTAACCCCAATCCTATAAATGCTCCGTCAATAGCACACCCCTAGTATTTGCTCATATTGTTACTTCAAAATTGGTTGCCTTGTTTTGTCGATCGAATTTGAATTCATAGTGTGATCTTTGAATCCCCAATATTTTCTTTCCTACTTTTGATATAATGATGCTATTTGATGGACGACTTTTGTTGCTATCAATCTTCATTCCCTGTGGATTCGACCCCGACTTACAAGTTTGGTAAATTATATTGCGATGACCATGTACACTTTCTCCTAGTGAAGAGTGGATTTGGACTTCATCAATCTACCAATAAAATATTTTGAAGTAAAATACAATTATGACGTAAAATCCAACTAAGGAAGAAAATTTTGGACAAATCATAACAAATCTCCCCTTGGCATGAATTTGCTGGAAAAATAATGTTCATCCTCTTTTGGTGTTGGGTATATTCTTATCCCCATTTGACATACTTTTACCAATATTTACCTTGTTTTGAGATCATTACCCTTATGAAATGCATAAATTCATGCTTATGTTTGTCTAATTAGATAATAATTATTTTTAGATGATAATATTAGGTAATCAATGGAAAAAGACTCAAAAATGGCCCAATGTGCAAAGAAAGAATAATTCGAGAAAAGTTGGCCTGGTGAGATAACTGGCATGGCACATCAGCCACTAAACATAAAATAAAATTGTATTTAGGTTGTCTCATTGGGTGGTTCAGTGTGCCAAAGCCTGAAATTCAGAAGAATTTTGATCAACACCTTAGCGAGATGAGTTGTTGATCCAATCACAAATGCGAAGTGAAAGATGCAGTGCCAAAAGCACCATGTGTTGTTGATGCTGAAGAAATACATGACGAATAAGGAATGGTTGTTTCTCCTAAGGATGTTGATAATGATAATAAGGGCAAGGAGGCCTCAAATGCCTAAGGTAAGGAGCCTAGAATCCCGCCTCCTTACCCTTAGTGGTTAGAGAAGAAGAAAGAAGACAACCAATTCAAGAAATTCATCAAGATGTTTAGCAAGTTGTCTATAAACATACTGCTGATAGATGCATTGCTTCAGATGTCAGGTTATGCGAAGTTCATGAAGGAATTGTTAAAGAGGAAAAAGATCATGGATGCAGGCACAAGGGAGGTGATACACCATTATAATGCAGTTATGGCAAGCAGTATTGCTCCCAAGAGAGAGGACCCCAGAGCTTTTACCATCCCTTGCACCATTGGACTATGGCTTTTAAAAAAAGATTTATGTGACCTCGGTGCCAGCATAAATTTGATGCCTCTTGTCATTTTCAAGAAGTTAGGTTTGGGGAATCCCAAGCCCACTACAATGAGGCTATTAATTGGTAAGTGTACTCACCATTCTTAATTTTCTTGCTCTTTGAGAATGTTAGTGAAAAATAAAGCACGCTTAGTTAATAATTTTCTTGACCCATGCCCCCCATTACCCATCTTGTGTTTTTTATTATTGGAATATCTTTTGTGGTTATGGTTATGGCAGGGGAATTAGAGTCACAACATGTGGGTAGCATTACATGTGATAATGCTCTATTCCTTATGAATGCCTCATGTTTTGATATAATAGCTAGGGGTAAAGTCTGAGTAATCCTGTGTGATTGAAATGCATGATTTTCCCGATGATACATAGGTTGACATCTTTCTTAAGGGAAAATTGCAATTTTTTGTTCTTTTGTGCTGCTTGAGTTGGATAAAACATGACGTGTGAGTGAGTTGAGTGAGTTGTGAAATGGAAGTGAATTGTTTGTTGGGTTGGGATAATTGATTTTGAACTGCCACTCTCCTGCAAGTCGCTAGTCAAGTGTTGTGTAACAAAGGTTGAGGCAAAAATATGGGTTTAAAGCTTCAGGACTGGCAAAATATAGGTCTAGCATTAGTGAAGTCTAATTGGCCTAGTGTTCTATCGCAGACTTGCGATGCACCGGTGAACCACGGGTTCCTACCTATGAAACACCAGTAAAGCGCAGGTGCAGTTAGTTATTGATTTTAATTCTTCGCATTGTTTGTCATCCAATCTTTAGGATTTTGTTCCTTAGCTTAGGATATTTATTGATTTTAATTTTCATTTACTAAAATTACAAAAAGAAGTTTGTTATGGAACTAACATTATTTTGCAGAAATATGACTTCATCCAGGAGAGTCGTTAAGGGAAAGGCACCTTCCATTTACAAGAGTAAGGGCAAGGGGAAGGCCAAAGACACCCTAACCCCCACTAATAAAAGGGATGCCATTATCTACTGTGTGCCTAACATGAAGGCGCACTATGTTATATGTGCTGACAGACCAATCACCATCAAGAAACGCTTTGACCTAGTGGGGTTGGGGAATGACTTTCCAAAAATCATTGCACAATTCAATGATAGACAATGGCACCTATTTGTTGATCCCCTCCTGAAATACTACATAAATTTGGTGCCAGAATTCTATTCATCATACCAGGCATGATAAGAGGCAATGAAACATAAGGGAAAGGTCGATGAGTTCCTATGCGTCCCCTCAGTCAAAGTTCAGGGTGTGAAAGTCGACACCACTCTAGATTCCATAAATGCCATACTTTGGGAATATGAGATCGACTCTGGAACTGAGTATGTAGCTAGAGTAGCAAGCAAAGAAGACCTATTCGGTTGGGTGGCAGCCATTACTGCAAAAGGGTTTGGGCCTCTATGGGCAGGGAAATCACAAAGCAGGACCTAAAATTTAAGGCCAAGTTGTGGCTTGAGTTTCTATGCGGTCGCATCATGCCTTTGAAATATGATCAAAAAGTCAACGTTGAGGCAACTATACTTATTGTATGCATCATGTCAGGGGTGCCCATTAATTTTGGGGAAATAAAGGCCACACAGATGAAGCGTAAGGCCAGACAACAAGAAACTTCAATGTCATACATTATTCTCATCACACAACAGTGTCTCAAAGTCAAAGTGCCACTTTTCCCTAATAAATCCCTCAGCTGCACCACTGGTATCACTACTATTGATAGAAAGAGGGATGCTGATGCACCTAAGAGAAAAAGAAAAAGGATGCAAGCATGGGAGTCCCCTTGTTACACCCCGTAAAATTACCGACACATAGATGGCCTATTTGCATGTTGGTTAAGAGTATTTGAAAGCCATACATGCTAGAAAAAGGCTCGGGAAAAGACCAGACGAGAAACCTGTCGAACCATCACGGAAGGAGCCGAGGCAGAGCCCCTTCGCGATGGCAACGTGTCACGGAGGGAGAGCCTCCGCGTTGGCTCCGTGACACGTTTCCCTTGTCCAGG
>JACEIK010003106.1:42700-74609 GCA_018107945.1 Datura stramonium | reverse complement strand
AATGTATAGAGATAGGTTAAAAAGGCTCCTTAAATCCTATTCTGGATGATTTTTCCCTCCTAAAGACAGCCTCACTTATGAGTCACTGGTGTTCCACTAGTGCACATCCGCGGAGCGCTGCTCTATCGCAGCTGAGGAAAGTGACTTTGGGATCTGGCCAGCGTTGGTACCGGCGGTTTACAGGTGTTGACCCGTGTTCCGCCGGTCTCTTCCGGTGGAACGCAGGTCCCCTTCTTCAGACTTCATGCTTTTGTTCAATTTCTTACTTTCTTTCTTTAAATCTATTGCCTACAAAAACATAAGAGAAAAAGAATAAAATCCTCCTAAATGAATTGAAAATCAAACAAAAGTTCATGTTTAAAAACCTAATGAATTGGTAAATTACTAACTCATCAAACCCCAAACTTGGACCATTGCTTGTCCTCAAGCAAGCAATTCTTTACAGCTGAACCATTGGAGAAAGCATGTCATCTACATGATAATTTTCACAAGGGACCACTAGGACTCATACAACCTCAAAATCACTCACCAACTCAAATGAAAAGTGGAGAATCAACACTATATGCAAATGCTTCAAGAGATGACCTCAATCAATTGGCATGATTCATAGTTGATTCCTTCATTCCAAACAAGGGCAATGGTTGATCAAAGCAAGCTTATATAGCATATGAAGTCATTAAAAATTCATATTCAAATTTTACTTTAAAGCTCACTATATTCTTGTATCAATCATATCTTTTGGCACGTGCAAGCATGTTCCCCAAGGAAGTGATGCCCCTCACATCAAGAGAGAATCCCCTTTAATTATCAAGTAATCCACACTCAAAGTATTATAGAATGAAACTAATACACTCACTCTCACAAGGAAATTCTCATGCACAAAACTTGACCCATAAGCTTTCCCTTAGTATAACTCGCCACTAATGTAGAGTTGCTACACTTAAAATCATTTAGGACTTGGAGGTCATGATGAAGTCTAGGGGTAAAGGTAGGATGAATTTTATGTTCTAATGTCTAGGAAATCCCTAATGCCCTTTTTGTAGAACACTTTTGCATACTCCATTTTTTTTCCTGAGATCATCCCCACCATATCTCTCCTTGAATCAACATTTTCACTTTTGGAACAAGAACCATCCTTATCTCTCCTTGGTTACCACTTTTAATCTCATTTAAGCGAGAGGCCACACCTTTCCACAATTTGGTTCTTTTCACCCAACCAATTCATTCATTTTTTATATTGTCGTTCTACCTCAAATTGAAGGTCAGATCATTTTTCCCATTTTCCTTTTTATAACCCCCAAACTTAGGATTTTTCCTCATCTTTCCATTTTTGATTCCCACACTTTTGGGACTTCAAGCTTCCTTTTTGCATTTCTTCTCACAACTAGCACTAGGGAGGATGGGTGCCAAAGAGGGACTACAAAAGGGTTAATAGTCTTTTAATGTTGTTGTCAAGGAAAAAGTTTAAAGGCTCAATATTGGCTAACAAGGATTCATTCTCAATGAGGTCATATAGGTGAAGTAGCTATCAAAAGAAAGCCTAAAATCATATTCTAAGTGTAACTACATCTAGAATTTAGCCTTGACTCACACGAGGGAAAGTTCTAGACAATCGTTCATGCACGAGAATTAAACTAAAACTTTTCCCACAAAGCGTCACCCTCCAAGGGGTTCAAACCATTTTCATCACCACATCAAGAGTCATAAAATAAAATATCATGTGAATCCAGAATCCAAACAAGGAATGTGTAACTTATGACAAAAGTGTACTCAACTTTAAAATTCAACTATCCCTTTCCTTCTAAAAATTCATTTTCTAACTATCATGTCATTTAAGAAATTTTTGGTGGTACCTCTCAGAAGCCATTGCAATCATTGACTCAAAAAGAACTCTAAACTCAACATTTTCCCTTAAAAAAGTCTCTTTTGAATCCATTATCGGGAAATGCCACACAGTTCAACGATTAAAAAAAAAGAAGAGAATCGCTCCTTGGAAATAAACCGCGGCATAAAGAAGACCCTTGGAGTTTATTTACTGACTATGATGAACAAAGGCTATAATCAAAACACGGGTCAACAATAATTTGCAATTTAAAACAACCCATCATTGGCACTAACAATCAAACAACAACTCTTTTTGACAAAGAGCCCGACAAGGGCATTCAATCATAATTAAAAACTTACAATCATCCAGAACATTAGAAGTTCATCCCGGCAACGGCAACACAAATACCAACAAAAGACCAAGAAAAAGGGATACACACCCCGACCCCCAACTATGAATGTACATAGTCTCCAATGTAAACATGAAGAACATAATGGATGGTGGGAACTTTTTGAAACAGTTATTCATCATTCTCATCATTGACCTCATCATCTTCATCAAGGCCTCCCAAGTGTGGTAGATCCTCCCCACCTAAGCCCTCAAATAGATCATCGATGGGACCCTGGGTTGTGGATGGGGCAGCCATGGTTGTATCGAGGGCACTCAAGTTCGGGACTGCCAGAGGCACCTGTTCTCTTAACTCCTGTACATCTACTCGGAGTGAAGAGACAACTCCCTCCACCATATCTAATTGGGAGCAGAACTTGGTCAAGCTGTCGAACACATTTTTCATCTCCCTCTTTTCTGTTCTGCTGTTAAGAGCTGGAAGATTTTGGGTTAGCTTTTGCAGTTGGCATTCAAGAGATTGTGTCATCTCAACTAGCCTATATATTCCATGTGGGTAGGAGTATGTGGGAGGAGGTGAAAACCCTCTAAGAGGTACCTCACTAAATGCATGCTCTGACGCCCTAGGTGTGGCATATTGAGGTCAGGAGCAATGGGGGTTTCCTCTCTATCATGGGAGACGAAGCCCTCATGAGTCACAAAAGCTTGAAACCTCTTTCTCTTTACCTTCGGTGCCTCAGCATCCTTTTTTCTCTCCATATTGATTTCACCAGTAGTGGAATTGGGAGATTCGTTAGGAAATAGTGGAATCCCTACATCAAGGCACAATTGAGAAACAATCACGGCATACGGCATTGATGTTCCCTGCTGCCTAGTCTTTCTCTTCATTTGGTTGGACACAATCTCCCCAAAGTTGATGTGCAGCTCTGTCATGATACAGGCGATGAGTATAGCTGCCTCCAAGTTTACTCTTCGGTCATTCTTTAATGGCATAATTCGGTCGCACACAAACTCCAGCCACAACTTTGCTTCAAACTTGAGATCATTCCGTGAGATCTCACCACCCATGGAGGACCATAAAGGATAATCACTAGCAATGATTGAAGCTATCCAGCTAAATTGATTTTCTTTATTGTCCACTCTTTCTACATACTCAGTTTCTGCAACGATCTCATCAGCCCAAAATAATGCATTGATGGAGGCCATAGTAATATCGACCTCTACACCTTGGACCCATACTGATGGAAGGCAGGGAAACTCATCAACATTCCCTTTATGCTTCATGCCTCATGACTGCCTGATAAAAAACATAAAACTCTACCATGAGATTGGTGTAATACTCCGGGAGAGGCTCAACAAATACATTCTATTGGTGGTGGTTGAATTAGGCAATGATATTGGGGAAATAATTCCCCAGCCCCATCAGATCAAACCACTTCTCAGTGGTGATCAGCCTCCCCTTATAAGTAACAAAGTGTGCCTTCATATCAGGCACATAGAAAATGATTGCTGTGTTGACAGGGGCTGGGGCTGCCTTGGCCTTCCCTTTGCCTTTACATTCGGATGTGGTGGGTGCCTTTCCCTTGTCTCCTTGCCTGGATGAAGTCATTATGCTACAAGAGAAATGTTAGTGCCTCACAATTTTATTTTTTTTAAATGTTTTTGAATTTTATCAAATTGAAAGAGATAACTAAACTACGCTAGAAATAAAAACTTAAAAATGGGATGACAACTAAGGGAAATGTTAAAATCATGCACTAGTAGCACCAGCAACACACTGCAAAAGGCTAGTTGAGACCCGCAAAATGCAGTTGAAATGTCGGCTTGGGCATATGCCTATGAAGAGTTGCGGAATGCCGTGGCTACACCAGTGTTCTGCCAATTATGATCCATAAAATGTCGGTGAAGCGGGGGTGATGGGTAGTGTCCTGAAGCCTCACACCCTCACCTACATTTCAGCTGGCATTTCGCTTGGCCTGACCGTTGCCTCACAGGAGAAATGCCGCCTAGATTATCTCAGAGTAAATCAGTTGAAAAACAATTCTTTAAAATCCAAGCCTCACTCACCACACCATCTCATGATGAACTACCTACTTAAATAGCACATCAGAGGAAAAACAATGATTTGCCCTTAAGAACGATGTCACCTAATTTATCATCGGGCAAATCGTGCATTTTAAACACTCAGGGTTAATCAGACTTCACTCTCAACCATTATATCAAGCACATAATTTTCATAAGACAATTCTATAAAATAAGTGCGCTCCCCAATATTAATCAATTATTGAAACCCCTAACATATATACAATATAAAAATCATTCAATCATAAGAGTATCACAAAATGGGAATTGGGAAATGGGTATCAAAACTTTCAGATGTAGCATGCTTCATTTTTCTACTCAAATTCTCAACAACAGTAAGATAAAAGCAAGGACGTACATACCAATTGAGTTGTGAGAAAAAGTACTCAGAATGGAGCTTGTGTCTTAACCAACAATGGTGTTTTCCAAAGAGTGAGAGCTTCTTTTTCTAAGAGAGAGTTTGACTGAGAAGTAGTGAAAATAAGAGACTTAGAATGAGAGTTTTATAGGGTGAAGAGAGGGAGTGTGATTGGGTGGTGAAAAGGTGGTTTTGATGATGCGTTTAATGGAGGGAAGTTGGGAAAGTGGAAAGTGTGGAAATGGGGTATTTAGGAACGTAAAAGGGTTATTTTTACTGGTTGTGATATTTTTAAATAGCCACGAGTTGGGTTGGTCAATGAGTCGGTCAAGTTTTTAATTAGAATACGTCCTCTACCTATGCTAAAACTGTGGCAGCCAGTGGGTACTGGTGTTTCACCGATTCAAGTGTATGTGACCTCTCCATTTTCCAGTTTACTGTTTCACATGCTATGGTTGACCGGAGGTTCACGGGTTGCTACTTGCATTTTGCCGGTTGATAGCATTTCTCACCCACACTCCCAGGTTTACTGGTTGAAGTCGGCGCCTAATCGGAAAGTCACATATTGTCATCAATGTTTAGCCGATAAAGCGTGGGTTCTCTTACTTTTAACTCCCAACTTTTCTTCTCTCTTGCAGTGGTGTGGTGTTTTGCGCTTGAGCACCTACGTTTTATAGGTCTAACGCCGCTAGTTGCCCTGCTTTATTCCACCTAGTTCTTCATTCAATCCATCCTATTAAACAAAATCACAAAAATATCAAAGCATCAATATAAAACTAATACTTGGGTTACCTCCAAAGAAGCGCCTTATTAAACTTCGTGGCACGACAGATACATCCTCAATTGTCAATACTTCAGAGGTCATCCTTTGAAACAGCCTCAACATTCCAAATTTCATCTTTCTCTCCCTCATCATTGAAGATTCCTATTACTTTGCACTCATCCGGGGGCTTGGTGGTTTGACGTATATTAAAGGTGACTTTATCACCACCTACTCGGAACTTCAACTCCCCTAACTCCACGTCCACTAGTGCTCTTCCTATGTCTAGTTGTGGGCGCCCCAAAATGATGGGCACCCCAACATCCATTTCACAACCCAATACAACAAAGTTGGCCAAAAGGATTAACTTGTCCACTCGGACCAAACATCTTCTAGAACTCCCACGGGCATCTTGATAGAACTGTCCACCATCAAGAGCCACATACTAGTAGGCTTGGGATTTCCAGTACCTAGCTTCGTAAAATGACAAGAGGCATCAAGTTAGTGCTCGTGCCACGGTCACACAAGGACTTTTTGAAAACACACAACCCAATGGAGCAGTGGATAGTGAAAGCCCTGGGATCCTTTCTTTTGGGAGAAAGATTACTCCCCATCATAGCATTGCAATGATATGTTACCTCTCCTCCACCACCAGCAACCACCTTCTTTTCTTCAGCAATTCTTTCATGAATTTCGCATAACCCATCATTTGGAGCAATGCATCCACCAAAGGTATATTTATGAACAATTCATTGAATATCTCAATGAATTTTTTAAACTGATTGTCCTCCTTCTTCTTTTCTAACCATTGAGGATAAGGAGGTTGAATCCTAGGCTCTAAACCCACATCAGTTAAAGCCTCTTTGCTTGTTTCCTCCTCAACAGCCATCTCGGGGTCAACAACAACTTCCCTTTCATCAAGTTCTTCGGTATCATCAACAACATTTGGTGCTTTTTGCCCTGTATCATTAACACCACTTCTTGTTTTAGGGTCAACAATATTTTTGGGCTTAATGCCCCCATCAGCAAACACCTTGCCGCTCCTCGAGATGATAGTCATGCAATGATTATTCTTCTTAGGATTAGGCACAATGTCACCAGGGAGAGTCCCTTTCATTTTGGGGTTCATTTGTGTGAATAAGTGATTCATTTGAGCTTCTAAGTGCTTGATAGAAGTTGAATGTGAACTCACTATTTGGGAGAGGTTAGATACCTCCCCGTTTAGCTCTTTCACTCTGCTATCCATCGATTCCACCCTTTTTAGAACTCTAGCCAGAGTCTCATCAATCTTGGAGCTTCCCACATTACTCAAACTAGGTTGCATTGGGGGTTTTCCACCTTTGGAGGGGGAACTGGGTTTGAGCTTCGGTGATAACATTCCCCATCACAGTTTTGATCATGATTACCCCATCTTTCATTTCTATCAACCCAACCTTGGTTGTCGTGGTTTCTCCAATCTTGATTCTATTCTCGTGGGCGCCAAGGGCCTTGATTGGCACCTTAGTACCTTGATCGAGAACTTACTATTTGAATTGACATGAATTGGCACCCTTCCTCGTACCTTGGTAGTGAAGCTTCACTCTCATATTGCATAGGACCTTGAGTCTCCACAACATTAACATTCTTGGACCCAATTCCCATAACATGCTTTGTCATCAACTCGAGCTGGGTCATCATCTTTTCTAGGGTCTCATCCCTTTCTTCATCTCTTCTCTGCATCTCAGTAGTCACAACACTTGGACTAACACCACTTGAGGGTACTCCAGTGTCCGTCATATGCTAAACTCGATTTGTTTTAGTCATTCTATCCAAAAGAGCTCTAACTATACCATAGGGCTGGTCCATAAGGGATCCTCCAGGTAGGTTATTGGCCACAGACTTGTTAATGAAATCAAAGGATAGATAAAAACTCTGAAGGAGCACTCCATCCGTTAGCCCGTGGTTTGGACATATGGCCAGTTTCTTCTTGAACCGAAACCATGCTTCATGTAAAGTTTTACCCGGGATTTTCTTGATGTTGGTAATATTATATCTCAGTTGTAACATCCTCTATGGAGGGAAGAACCTATCCGAGAAGCTTCAGTCAACTCTTGCCATGAAGTGATACATTCCAGAGGAAGTTCCTCTAGTCACATGGTAGCATCCCTGTCAAAGAAAATGGAAAGAGCCTCAATCTATTTGACTCTTAGATTATATTTGTGATGTCGAAAGGTTGGCATATCTCAAGGAAATTTCAAAAATGTCGATTTGTATCTTCACTCAGCTGACCTACAAAGAGTCTTTTCATTTGTAGTAAGTGTAACATTGTGCTAGTCACGTGAAACATCCCATTCACTACCATGGTTCATAGGCGAATGTCACATGCTATGTTTAGCATCATGGGATCATCATCCTTGTGGTCCATTTGACAATTCACGGAATCTTCTTGAGAGTGTTGGCTGATATTAGTCATCCTAATAGACACCCGAAAACAACAATAATTGTATGAACAAAACACAAGATGTTAAATTAATTCATATCAACAATCAACTAGGGGATATCTAATCCTATTCCTCAGCAACGACGCCAAAATTGATGACGTTCAAATCCACTCCTCACAAGGAGGAAATGTAAATGATCGTCGCAATATAAATACCCAACTAAAAGTTGGGGTTGAATCCACGCGGAATAGCGATTGGATGATACAAAAGTTGTCAATTGAATTGAACTAAATTTCATCCATGCATTAAAAATGAAAAAATAAATGTTGGGGGAATTAACAAGGAAATCGAATTATTACTCATACCAACACTCTCTAGAGACACTATTGAGGTTGGATCACCAATGCATTTCCTAAAGAAGGACACATGCAAGACTGAGTGCACCTATGCTAACTCCGAAGGCAAATCCAACTCATAGGCTATATTGCCAATGTGTTTCAGGATTCTGTAAAGAACAACATACTTGCGACTGAGTTTTCCTTTCTTCCTAAACCTCATCACATCTTTCATAGGTGATATTTTCAATTATACCCAATCATCCATTATAAACTCCAACTCCCTTCTCCTTATATCTCCATATGATTTCTATCGACTTTGAGGTTTTCTCAGCCATTCCCTAATAAGTTGAACCTTCTGCATAGCCTCATTTACCGAATCAAGTCCTATTAAGACAACCGCACTACCTCAAACCACCCTATAGGAGATCTGCACCTCCTACCATATAATGCCTCAAACGGGGCCATCTAAATACTGGAGTGGTAGCTATTATTGTATGTAAACTCAATGTGAGGCAGGTGATCATCAGAACTACCCTTCAAATCAATCACTCAATCCCTCAACATATCCTCTAGGGTATAAATATTCCATTTAGCCTGGCCATCTTTCTGTGGATGAAAAGTTATGCTGAGCTTGACCTGAGTATCAAGTCCTTTCGGAAATGACTTCCAGAAGTCTGAGGTGAACTAACTACCCTTATCTAAAATGATGGAAAAGGGAACTCCATGCAATATGACTAGCTCCCAGATGTATAGTCTAGCACGATTCTCTAATGAATCTGTGGTCTAGCAAATGTGTTGATTTAGTCATCCGATCTACAACCACCAAAATTAAGTCATGTTGTTGGCGCGCATGAGGTAAACCTATAATGAAGTCCATGTTCACTTCTTCCCACTTCCAAGTAGGAATGCTAATATCCTGAGTCATACCCCCAGGTCTATGATATTCAACCTTGACATGTTGGAAATTCGGACACTTAGCCACAAATTCTGCAATATCCTTCTTTATGCCATTCCACCATTAGATTTCCCATAGATCACGGTACATCTTGGTGGAACTAGGGTGGATAGAGTACCTAGTTCTGTGAGCTTCCATTAGTATCTGCTGCTTCAAATAATCTACATCAAGAACACACAACCTACCCATATCATAGAGCATACCATCTCCCCCTTGGAGAAAACATCCACCTCTTTCCTTAGGACTACTTCCTTCAACTTAAGTAGAATTGGCTCTTCATCCTACTTTTACATAACCTCTACAACCAGGGAAGATTCTGACCCATTCTACACTACAACCCATCCTTCTGCTAAATTAACCAATTGGACTCCTAACTGAGCTAGTCTGTGAATATCCTTCACAAACTCCTTTTTTATCCTCCTCTACACGAGTAACACTCCCTATAGACATGCTACTGAGAGCATCCGCCACTAAATTGGTCTTGCCCTCATGATACAAGACACTCATGTTATAATCCTAGCCATCTTCTCTAAAGTAGATTCAGTTCCTTCTAGTAGAACATATACTGAAGGATCTTGTGGTTAGTGATGTGCCGTGATTTTACGGCACTTTTGACACTTAAAGCCAAGAAATTATGCACATTACGGTTATGTTTATATAGTTATGATATGTTTTGTGCTTAATTTTTCAGGAAAATAGGTTCGGAAGTGAACTGGGAAAATTTGTGCTGAAAATAACTGAAAGGGTGACTATCAGGCACTTCACGAGTCGTTGGCAGGAGGCACAACTCGTTGTGAAGCCGTAGGGAAAAGTTGAAGTTTAAAGATGCTGAGACAGTGTACCTGACGGGCTGAGAGAACGAGTCGTTACACCTGCTAACGAGTTGTGAAGTCAGTCGTGAAGACTGGCAGAGAAAATATTGCCAAAGTAGCCAGTGGAGTTGACGACAGACTTAACGAGTCGTTAGTTTACTAAACGACTCTTTGGCAGATCATTGGAACCAACCGTAAGGTGCACTGGAATTTTGAAGGAGTTAGACCATGAGGGGACTAACGACTCGTGCCCAGGCACGACTGAGTTGTTAGGTGACTCGTTGCCACAACTGGGTATATTGCTGAGGACGACTATTTTTAGCAAGGCATGTCTTGTTAGTGGTCCCAACGATTCATCACCTAGCCCATGGCCACTGCCGACCTGGTTTCCAGTTTAAGTTAGGAAAATGTTTTCTTGGAACTATAAATACACTGTTTAGGTTTATTTTAAAAGAGAAGCCGATTATTATTAATTTTCAAGACGATTTTGGTGTTTCACGATTGTTCTTGAGTAAAGAAACAAGGTTTACAACTTTGTTCTTGAATTTGAGGATCAAAAACAATATTGGAATTTATTCATCAACTTTGGAGTTTTATTCAATCTACTTGGTTTTTCTTCTACGATAATTTGTAAGTTGCAATTATGATTTATTCAATATTTTTTGATTGTGATCATACAAGCATGAGTAGCTAATCCCATAACTAGGGTTGTAGGAATCAAGATGAATTAACACACGTAGGTAAAATACTTAGTGATTATTGAACGATGTTTAATGCATGTATTGTTTTACCTTCGTTTTTATTGATTCTTGACGGTTGCAAACGTTAGGACTTGCCTTATTCTTACTTACCGGACCAAGGAGGTAATGAATGAGAAAAGGGATTAACAATGGATATTTAACGCTATCACCACTCATCTAATAGCTTGAACTTGTCAGGGGATAGCTAATCCGATATTAAGGGTTAGGGTTAATTAAAGTACACCCGTATACGGACCAAGTTGCATGGTGATAATCATCTAGATAGGGGACCAACCACTTAGGTGAACCTAACTTATCAATATTGCATGTTAAACACCGGAATAGTTCACTAGTGTATAAGCCTTGTGGTTATGAAGCCTTTGGGAACACAATCCTAGTCAAGTCGTTAAACGAATACAAACCAAATTTGATTTAAGCATTCAACAATTTTCCTTTTGTTTATTATTTTATTTTTCCCCCTTAGGAAATAAGTAACTCAATAGTAACAGCTATTTGCATTAACTTATGTTCTTACCATATTCCCTGTGGGTTCGACCTCAACCTTTGTTGGGTTCTATATTTTACAATCGATCGCTTTATATCTCAATTGAGAGGTGTAATTTGGGAGACATCAAATTTTGGCGCCGTTGCTGGGGAATACAGCTAAATCTTTTGTTAATTGTATTTTCTTTACTATTGGTTCTTATTTCTTTTTTTTTTATTTTTCTTTTGTTGGTTTGGTTGCTTAATAGGTCTTAGGTTTGTGCATGCCTGATACTAGGAGCCAAGGAAATCTCCTGGTTCCAATGATCATGAACTTGAGCAGACGTTAAGAAACTTGAGGAGAATGGCCAACATCCAAGAGAAGGAAACCATGGACCAAGCCACAACAAGAATGTTGGCTAAAAAGCAAGCTTAGGCTAGAGATAGTGAGTTAGCTAGAGTTGCTGAAGAGAAACATCTAGCTGTAGAAGCAGACCGAGCTAGAAAACATAGAGGTCCAGAACACCAGAGACACCGGTATTTTGATGCAGAGGATGATGCTAATATAGACGAAGCCAGTGCCACTTGAGCTATAGTCCCTCCTCCTTTGCTTGCTGGGGCAAAGTTTGACATTACCAGTGCAATGATCCAACTACTCAATATGAAGGTAATATTTGCAGGTCATGCATCTGATGATGCCCACGCTCACTTGAAAATTTTCATGGGTATATGTAAGGCATACAAACAACCGGGGGTGATCCAGGACGCGATCAACCTGAGGTTATTTCCATTCTCTCTAGGGCGTGAAGAAACGATGTGGTTGGCTGAGCTGCCGAATGATTCCATCACTACTTGGGGAGAGCTTAAGAGAGCTTTTCTTGAAAGGTTCTTCCCCCCATCCAAAGCATTGCATTTGAAAGATGAAATATACAACTTCATACAGCTAAATTTTGATGCACTCCATGAGACCTGGCTGCGTTTCAACAAAAAATTCAAAAGGGTGCCAAATCATAGGATTCTGGATGATACATTGTTGGAGATCTTTTATAGTTATCTGAATGCCAACACCAAGGCGGTGGCTGATACCATCTCTGGAGGAACCTTTATGAGCTACACTTATGCAGAGGCTGCTGAGCTGCTAGACAGGATCACCAAAACCAACCGAGCTTGGCACACTAGAGAGGCGGAGATTTCGGCTGGTTCTTATACGGTTGGTATCTGCAGAATAGAGGAGAAAAGATGAGGAGCGTGATCAGGATATTTCAAAAATAAAGATCACTATGGGGTTGCTTGCCAAGAACTTGATGTGGTTCGGAGCGGAAAAAGTAAATGCTGTGGGTTCTCAGGGTAAGGCCCCGAGAAGTGATGGTTGTGAATCTGAGTCTGAAGAAGAAGCTAATTATTTAAATGATCAGAGGGTGGATTTCTGGACCAACACCTAAGGGTCTAACAACGACTCTTGGCATCAAGGTCAAGGGAACAAAGGTTGAAACTTTTACAAGGATAATAATTACAACAGAGGCCAATATCGAGATAATGGAGATTGGAAGAAGCGCGAGAAGTTCAAGAATGATAGAAGCGATCTGTATGTTTCCCCAAGAAATCTTGAGCCAGAGTCCAGTGGTTCAAGGGTTGAGGAAATTCTATCCAAAGTACTCAAGAATATAGAGACAACAGATGGCCACTTTAAGGGGCTTCGCGCTGATATTTCTGGTTTAAATCAAAAGGTGGAGTCACATGTCGTGGCGATCAGGTAGATTGAGTAGTAGATGAGTCAGATGTCTGTTGCAATGAATCAGAGGTAGAAAGGCACACTTCCCAACAACAAAGTGCAAAATCCAAAAAATGATAGTCATTATATGGCGGTCACTACTAGGAGAGGGAAGGCCACAGTTGATCCTCCGAGGCCAGTTGTAATTAAGGAGTCAGAGAAGCCCGTCTTGATGAATGATGATGGTGTAGCGAATTTCGAAAACCCAACTTTGGTTGGGGACTCAGATGTTCAAACTGCTCAAAGTAATTCAAATGAGCCAGGAGCTGCCCATGGGAAGGAGAAAGAGGCACAACAAAAACTTACATCAATCCCTGGACCTCCTCCTCCTTATACTCAGTGTTTGAAGAAGAAAGCTGAAGATGGGAAGTATCAAAAGTTTATCTCTATGCTTAAGCGGCTGTCGGTGAACATCCCATTAGTTGAGGCACTTGAGCAGATGCCCAGATATTCAAAATTCATGAAGGACCTTGTCACCAGGAAAAGGACTATAAGTTTAAAACCTACCGATAATTTGCACCACTGTGGTGCCATAACTACACGGGTTCTGGCTCAGAAGAAGGAAGACCCAGGTGTGTTTATTATACCTTGCACCATTGGGATTTTTGAAAGAAGGGGCGGAGCTTGAAGTGGAGAAGCGAGCCTAGAGTAGCAGCCTATTACGTTTTTTCAGGCCCCTTTGAGATCAAAGATAGTATGAATCCGATTTAGTCTAACTCTCTCTTTAAAATTTGCTCTGTTGGTTCTAGTTGACTTCCATCGTTGTTCTGAGAAGACATTTTTCTGCACATGCGTATTGCATGAGTTAGAGAAAGGGAGAGAGTTAAACTCATGGCACGAGGTAGAATCATGAAGGAATGGAACATTTCCTAAACGTCTCATAGCTTCTTTGTCATAGGTGTGGCACGCTTCAGACCTATGAAGAAGACTCTACTTAACATGGCTTGAAGACACCCTAGGACACTTCAAACCTATGACTCTGATACCAAGATTTTCACGACCCGAACATACACTCGGATCGTAGACACAGGACAAGGTACCTCGAGGGACCCCAAGTCGACCCATGGCACATGCCTACATCTAATCTCATTTAATAAATAAAAATATTTAGCATATAACATAGCAGAAACGTAAACATAACGTAACAACCGGAAGTACTGGGCATATACATAAGCCGAGTTCTACATCCTATCTGAAAGACTCTAATACATAAGACGGTTTGATGGGACAACATCCCCAACTAAACCGACCAATGTTGAAACATAAATAACATGAAAGCCTGTCAAACGGCCCTCGGAACAAGAGGACTCACCAATAGCTGAGAGCAAGAACTGAGATGAACTAAGGATGAGGATGAGCCTAAGATCCGGACCCTGTATCATAAAACGATACAGCATAGAAAGTATGTTGTCAGTACATGGAATGTACCGAGTAAGCAAGGTAAGTAAAATGAACATTTATAAGTAAAACAAAACTCATAAGTAGCATAGGAGAAGGACATCATGCATATATCATAAACTTCATAAGAGAACATAAGGCTCAAGGCTTTCAAATCATTCATAAAGCGTTCATAATCATAATCATAAGTAAACATTAACAAAATATAACTTGAGACAATAACATAAATGTAACAATGCATAAGACATTTGGAACAATGGGAGGACTCGTCATAACTGATACAATCATGGTAGAGCCTTTCATGATGCCCCAACTATCTCACTCAAGTGGGCAGAAAGTGGGCAGAGCGAGCCCGACCGCCAAGTGAGGGTCTTGCATTAGTGATATCATATTTGAGGTATCGGTATCAATATAATATATAACAATAGAACCTACAGTGGCGTGTGGTTATGAGATACCGGTGTATTCCTCTGAACATCGGGCTGCTTGGTGCTAGCACGCTCCCAAAAACATGCATATAGGCTCATACATAAATCAATAAATATCATGCATTAAAATTATTTGGCTAAAATATAACATTTATCATCATTGATCTCCTTTAAAACATGCTTAGCCAAGAATCAAGGCCCTTTTTAATCGGTTGTCATATATGGATAAATCATGTAATTCGAATGGCAATTGTAAATCATTCTTCAACATGTGGGCATTTCAATACTTTGACATACCAATTCTTTTCAAAAATAGATTCATAGAAATGGGTAACTTGAAATTATGCTTTTTCATCATCAATGAACTCAAATTATAGAATATTCATCATAAATAATAACTTTCATGAATGTTCATCAAATGGGCAATTTAGATTTAAAAGGGTTGAAACATTATTTTTGAAGAAAATAATATAAAACCACCTATCATTCATAAATCAATAATCAAAACTCACTAACCTCATACAAATAATGAGAAATCACATTTCCATGCATTTGAGTAAACCCTCATAGGCTTGAATAGGAGGATTCATGATTTAAATTTAGATTTGGGCATGGTAAAATAATTTCACTCATTTTAAAACCCTACATACTTGGAAATGACTGATTGCAATGTTCCTTGAATACCCATAAAGAAATTGGTGGAACTGAGGAGAAGTCCTTGAATTCCCTTAAAACCTCTCTCTAAAGCCCTTGCATGAGGATGGGCATGCATAAAGGGTTCTTAACTCATGTTGTCATACTCAGAAGATATCCAAAACGACGTAGTTTAGGGTCTAAAAGCGTGGAAACATCGAAAATTCCCTTAATAAAATTTCCTTGAAAAACTTGTCTGGACGGACCAACAACCGATCCCATGGGTCATTGTATGATACCATGACTCATGGTACTGAGTCGCTGGAGTCCACTGCCACCTCATGCTCAGCCTCACTACTCGGACAGGATGAGGTCGTTGTATTAATCCACGGGTTGTTGGATCGACCGGTTTCAGCTCCTTGAAAAAATTCTGAAACTTCCCTTACCACGAGCCTCACCACGACTCATGGTGGCTTCCAACGAGTTGTGGTCTCAATCTGTTGTAAGAATTGGACATCTCAACCCACAAGCAACGACTAGAAAATGGGTCGTCACTACTCACCATGGATCGTGGGATGCCCCGTGGCTCTCATCAGCCTAATTTCAGCCATTCCTATGACCACTAACAACGACTCATTGTTCCTGACAACGTGTCTCTACACCACACCGTCATCATCACCTTGAACCTCATACCACAACTGCATATGACGACTTGGTATCCACAAGTCGTTGAGTCGCCCGTCCTGAGATATTTTTGCCGCTTTCAGGTTTTCAAATATCAGGTCTATTCTTAGGCCTTCTCGGGGTATTACATGGCATGAGGGCCATATATAATAGATATACTACTCCTAATGAGAAAGGAAATCTGAAGAGAGCATATACGAGAGCTGAGGCTGATAACCACAGGGCTGAAAGACCTTCTAGAGCTACAAGCAGTGTTCGATAAGTACATGTTCGGTTGGCTGGGACCAGACATCAGGTAAAGAACCATGCTTCAATCGTGAGAGTTCTATGTGCTATGCGTCCACATTGCGCTTGTTGGCGTTTCGGGGGCCAGATTGGAAAAAGAGGCCTCTTAAATAAGGTGTGTTGGGGCAAGAGACTCCAGTAGATATATCTGAGTGAACCATCTCCAAGATGCTGTATGGGCCAGATTATCACGCTTGATGAACAAGGTCGAAGTTCGACCACAAAACTATATGAGCTAAGAAAGTGAGGACCAAAAAGTTGAATAGCCAGGGAGCGTATCCAGCAATATACTTGGCTGTCTCGGATCATTGCTACAAGAGGTCCGCTGGTTGAATGTTGCACAACACAGAGTCTTGTGATAAGAAGGCCACACCGAACTTTTAGGCAAAATTTTGGTGGTCATCAGGTGGCACAGGCTGGAAAATTAACCAGCAATGATAATATCCTCTCACCTGACAAGAAGTTTATAGTATATTGGAGGGGTATGCCATCAATTTCCGGTACATGGCTGAGGAGATTAGAGAGCGGCAATCAATAACGGTACTACAATCCCTTTCCCTGTTCGATTGATAGACTTCTTCTAGGTGTCAGCAAAGCAAACTGACACCGCTGACCAGAGAGTAATGGTAATAGAAGATAACTGATATCGGGTTGATTCGAGATGACACATACCCGATATCGAGGGCAAGGGATTCAGCCAGCTGATTTGCTGGGAGTCACTATATTAGCAGAGGCATTTGGCAATGGGATGCAGACTAATGCAGCACAGTTCACTGAGTTAGAAGCTAAGCCTATTGAGGGAAGAGAGACAGGGTAGCCAGCCTGAGGCTATAGGTGAAGTGGACAATCGCCACTCCTGCTGATGTTCCTGAATCATCATTCACAGCAGTAGCTCCCAGACCACCAGTTGCGCCTCCACGATCCACTACAAACTGTGCCCAGTTATGATTTCACAGGAGTTTTTAGTTGTTATGGATAGGCGGGGTTGGAAGCTAAGGCTGAGCAGCAGGCACATTAATGGGCTCTACAGGTTAAAGTTTTGATGGAGCAGGTGTGCTATGGGTGCTTAAGGAGCTGGAGACATTGTCACGTTCTATGCATGGGCTGATTAGATGCTTTTGAGAACAGAATGGACTAGAGCCTACAGGCGCTTGAGTTGTCAAGATCGTACTCAAAGATAGGAGCGTTCAAAGCTGAGGTGCATGACTTGGCCGCACGACAGGTAGCTGCAGTACTCCACCGAACTTCTTGTGATAGATAACGAATCAAGAAGAGTTACCACCAATTTTTTATTTCCATTATGGAATGGTGGCACATTATAAGGGAAAAAGGCCTTGAGAGGAGGCAAGTTTTGAAGATGATGCTTCTCTACTCCGGCAGCAAAAATGAGAGCAGAGTGAGATGAGACAACATTTTGCATGTATCGAGAGAGGAGGCTTGATAGAGAGCTGAGATTAAGGTAGCGAGAGCTCGGGGAGAATGAACGAGCTCTGATATGAGAATGCACCATCTCAAGCTGGTAATGTTGAGATAATATTAGAGGTGTATCTACACCCTCCACCGACTACATGAAGCAACACCTAGGTCACACAAGTATGTTCCTTATTTCCTAGTTTTGTTGATATATGGGTGTCGAGGAAGACGCATGATTTTCTTGATGGGGGTGGGGAGGGATACCTGTGCATTCTTTGTTGGAATATAACCCGAGGGTTTTTCTTGCTGGATATCTTTTCCCTCGGTGTCTATATCTAGTAGAACCGCATGTTTAGGATTTTATTGGCGTTTTTTGTGTTTGTGTCAATCCGAAGAAAGTTAGGTAACCTAAGGCAGTCAAGAGTTCAAATTGTTGATTTTTGTTTATTGATAATTGGATACCCCTCCAAAAAATTTATATGTGTGCTGTGAAAGTTGACGAGTATAACTCTTGTGAATCTTTGCATGGCATTGAAACTGTGAACATGTTTACCATTGTATGGCTGTACTTGAACTAGCAATTAGTAGAAGTGATGATGTTGACCTGTGCTATGTGTGAGTGAGGTTTAATAGCTAAATTCGGTTGTGTGTGTCAATATAAAACTTTCCTGGTCACTGTACTAAGATAGAGGATAGGAAATTAGGAAAGGATCATAGGCCATTTTTGATTTATTAGCCCACTTTAGCCTTAAAAGACCTACCAAAAGAGAATAAAAATCCCTTTATCCAAATGTTTGAGCTAAAATCGACCTGTTATTTTTTGTATATTACCAATTCACGTTCCTTCTTTACTAAGAATGAACATGTTTTGGCCCCGTCCCTCTTTGACATTGTGAATCTCAACTCAGGCAAATCCCCTAAGTTGAGGGTGGCTACTATAGTGGTGATTCAGAAGAGTTGGGAGGAATGAAAATTGGGTAATGAAAAAGGAAAAGGGGTGTGGTATGCATAATGAAAAGAATGAAAAAAAATTGTTGTCCAAAAGCAAGGAAATAAAATAAAAGAAAAATGTGACATCAATGAGTGTTTGAATAAAGAGAAACCGCATCCGTAGTTGCAAAAGAAAAGAAAAGAAGAACCGGTTAAAGGAAAAAAGGGCGAAAATAGGAAAAAAGGTGAAAAGTGCAGCCAAGAGGTGTGTAGGCCAAGGAGGGTTGAGCTACTAAGTCCATATGTACTATACCCGAACCCGCCAACCTATGTTACAAGCCTAGAAAGTCCTATAGTGATCCTAGTTACTTGTTTGAATATTGAGGTATTGAGCAAAGGCAAGCCTCTGGTATTGTATGCACACAGTTCGAATTTCTTTGTGAGAGTGAGTGAATCTTACCTAGTCCTAAGAGAAATATATCGAGTTAATCGTATACACATTTGTGAGTATCAGACTTCTTTAAGGTGAGAGCATTTGGTCAATAAAATCGTCTGCAAATTGTCTGGGTCACTGTTATAGATTTATGTGTGTGGTTGCTAGTTATAGTGTTTTGCCATGTTTTGATTCCTCGTGTCATGTTGGAAATTTTGAATATGCATAGAGATGTGAGTTGATACAATGAGGGAGGTGTTAGAAAATTTTGATTTATGAGGAATGTGACTACCGTAAGTTTCCTAGAGTTTCCACAGTTGTCGAAGTAGTTTATTTTATTTTATTTTATTTTTTTCCTGAGGACATGAAAAGGTTTTAAATGAGGTGTTGATGTGTCATGATTTACGGCACTTTCGACACTTAGAAACTCGTAAGAAATTATGTACATTCCGGTATGTTTATATAGGTATGATGTGTTTTGTGCTTAATGTTGTAGGAAAACAGGTTGGGAAGTTAACTGTGCAAATTTATGCTGAAAATTACTAAAGGGTGACTGTTGCGGCACTTCACGAGTTGTTGACAGAAGGCACATCTCGTTGTTGAAGCCGTGGGCAAAAGATGAAGTTTGAAGATGCTGAAAATCGTGTACCTGATTTGGATTGAGGGAAACGCACTCGTTACACCTGGTAATGAGTGAAGACTGGCAGAGCAAATATTGCAAAAGTATTTAGTGGTAGTTGATTGACAGACTTATTGAGTCGTTAGTTGACTAACGACTCGTTGGCAGATCACTAGAACCAACCGTAAGGTGCACAGGAGTTTTGAAGGAGCAGGGACCACGAAGCTCCAACAACTCGTGCCCAGGCACAATAAGTCTTTAGGTGACCCATTGCCACAATTGGGTATATTGCTGAGGACAACTAATTTTAGCAAGGCACAACTCGTCAGAGGTCCCAACTATTCGCCCCAGCTCCGAGGCCACCGCCGACCTGGTTTCCATTTTTTGTTAGGAAAAGGTTTTCTTGGAACTATAAATACACTGTTTAGGATTATTTCCAAAGAGAAGACAATTATTATTAATTTTCAAGTAGGATTGTGGTGTTGTACGATTGTTCTGGAGTCAAGAAACGAGGGTTTATAATTTTGTTCTGAATTTGGAGGATCAAAACAACATTGGAATTTATTCATCAACTTTGGAGTTTTATTCAATCTACTAGTTTTTTTCTATGATAATTTGTAAATTGCAATTATGATTTATTCAATATGTTTGTGATTGTAATCTACAAGTAGCATAGCTAAAAACCCATGTCTAAAGTTGTTGGAACCAAGATGAATTAACACACATAGGTAAAATACTTAGTGATTCTTTAACGGGGTTTAATGCATGCATTGTTTTTCCCTTCGTTTTGATTGATTCTTGACAGTTGCAACGATAGAACTTCCTTATTCTTACTTACCAGACCAAGGAGGTAGTGAATGGGACAAAAAGAATTAACAACGGAGATTTGAGGCTATCAACCTCATATGCAATAGCTTGAACTTGTCCTGGAATAGATATTCCGATATTAAGGGTAAGGGTTAATTAAAGTACACCTGTATACGGACCAAGTTGCGTGGTGATAATCATCTAGGGGACCAACCGCTTAGGTGAACCTAACTTATCAATATTGTATGTTAAACACCGGAAAAGATTACTAGTGTATAAGCCTGTGGTTATGAAGTTTTGGGGAACACAACCTAGTCAAGTCGCTACTGGAATACAAATCGAATTTGATCTAAGCACTCAGCAGTATTACTTTTGTTTATTATTTTATTTCTTTCCCTATAGGGAAATAAGCAACTCAATAGTAACAGCTATTCGCATTAACTTAAGTTTTTACCATATTCCCTGTGGGATCGACCTCAACCTTTGTTGGGTTCTATATTTGACATCGACCGCTTTATATCTCAATTGTGAGGTGTAATTTGGGCGACATCAATCAGTAAAAATATCCATATGAACCCTATAAAGATAGTTCCTCCAAATCTTCAAGGAAAATACTATTGCTTCCAGTTCAAGATCAAGAGTCGGTTAGTTCTTGTCATGAACCTTGAGCCAATAGGAAGGGCAAACATACCTAGGACTGAGCATTCATTTCCTTCCCAAAACTCATCACATCTTTCATAGGTGAAATTTTCAAGCATACCCAATCATCCATAGAAACTCCAACTCCTTACATCAGCATATGATTTCTATTGGCTTTACTTGTTCTTAGACATTCCCTTGTAAGATGACCTTCACATGTCTCATGTACCAAATCATGTCCTATTAAGGTAGCTTCACCATCCCCAAACCATCCTATAAGAGATCTGCACTTACCATATAATGCCTCGAACTGGGCTATCTAAATATTGGAGTGGTCGCTATTATTGTATGAAAAACTCGGCGAGAGGCAATTTATCCTCCCAACCCTCTTAAAATTAATCATTCAAGACCTCAACATATCCTCAAGGGTCTGAATAGACCATTCAGCCTGTCCATCTGTCTGTGGGTGAAACATTCTACTGAGCTTGACTTGGATACCAAGTCCTTTCTGAAACATTTTCCAAAAATATGAGGTGAACTAAGTACCCCTATTTGAAATGATGGACAAGTGAATCCCATGCAATTTGACTAGCTCCAGGATGTATAGTCTAGCACAATCCTTTACTGAATATGTGGTCTTAACTAGTAAGAAATGTGCTGATTTAGACGTCCAATCTACAGCAACACAAATTGAGCCATGATGTCCGTGTACGAGGTAATCGTGTAATGAAGTCCATGTTCACTTCTTCTCACTTCAACATAAATATGTCACAACTCGAACGGAGGCACGGATCGCAATATGGGACAAGGAGTCCCGAGAGACCCCAAGTCAACCCATGGCATAAACATACATCTAACTCAATCAAAGAAACTACATAATCAACAATATATAATCATAAAGGAATTCTAACTTAAACATATCATCAGAATACAATCTGAAGTCAATACAAACCATATATCTGAAAAGTCTTTTAAACATGATGAGTTGGATGGGACAAGACCTCAAACTAACTCAACAAGTTGAAACTGAAAATACATGAAGAAAATCTGAACAGTCTATCCCTCGAGAGATGAGGAATCACCAACAACGTACGATGCTATCTAAAAGGACTAACTATGATTGAGGTTGAACCTGAGAGCCGAGTCCTGTATCATGAAATGATACAGCCTAGAGCATGTGGTCAATACGTGGAATGTATCGAGTACGCAAGGTAAGAAAAACTGCTTAAGCTAGTAAAATCATTTAAAGACAATGCATAATGTAAAACATAGACATTAATAATATAAGAGTGGGGCTTGCATGCATTATTTCTAAAATAATGATCTCATCATAACATAACATATCATCATAACTGAATTAATTGACTCAAAGATGAACTCTGATACAATGGGAGTAAAGCTTGAACATTGAGTCAACATGCTTAGAACATATATAGATATAGAAATCTCATGAATGATAAACATGCATAACTAAAATCATGAGGAACAATGGGGAGACTCGTCTTTAAACAACATACTACACAGAGAGCTTACGTGGTCCTGTCTATCACACTCAAGGGGTAGAGCCATCCACCTTGCCAGAGATAGGGACGATACCATGATATCAATATCAAGCTTGGGCCCAATAGTGGGTTAGCCTGCTGTGGAGGTCCCATAGTAATATATGATAGTAATATAAACCTACGTTGGCGCATTGTTCTGAGGCATAGGGTGATTGACCTATCCTACTCTCGGTGCTAGACACTACTCCCAAAAACATGCATATGCTCTACATCGTTATTCAATGAAGCTCAACATCATCTATTGATGAAGATCATAATCAAAGACATCTCAAATATGAAATCATGCATATGAGCGTTTTAACTCAAACCATACCACAAGCTGAAAAATAATTGGGAGCCTTCGCTCCAATACCATACGGTAAGCTTAATTCGGAAAAATCATAATTCATATTTAAACATGTGGGCACTTCCCAAATATTATCATACTTGGAAATACTCAAACTACATCGAAAATATGACTATAAACATGGGTAGCTTGAAAACATGCTTTTCATCATAATATCTCATCATCATACATATATTCAATATCACAATTCTCATCTTTCGTGAACATTTCATATATGGGCTTTTAATTCATAAAACTATAAACATGATTTTGATTGAAAACATTATAAAACTTGCCCATGCTTCATAATTCAATGGTAGAAACATATTTAAATCATACCCATGTAAAGAATTAGAAACTACATACATTGGGTTAAAACCCCATAGATTAGACATAGAACATTCATGATTTATAGAGGGATTGGGCATGGGTGTGAAAGAAATCACCCATTCATAACCCTACATACCTGTTGGTAGCTAATTCTTACACTTTTTTGATAGCCTAAGAAGAAATTGAAGAGGACTTGAGGAACACTATCCTTGATCTCCCTCTCTCACCTTCTACCTTGCATGCATTAAAGAATAAGGCCTAAAATGAACTTGGCCCCCTTTAAAAGTCATCATTCATAGCTCAAAATGACGTAGTTTAGGACTTAGGATCTTAGGAATTACGAAAAAGCCCTTACTAAATTCGCAGAAAATAACTGTCAGATAGTCCCAATGAGGGACCTAATGACTCATCCTCTGTGGCCAAGACTCGTGGCATGACCCGTGACGTACACTGCCTTAGCCTCAACAAATTTTATTCCCTGCTTGGTCACAACTCACCCACGAATTGTGGGGACTAACCACGACTCGTGGGTTCCTCTAGTCAAGTGCACTGCCTCTCTTCTTCTCTTTTCTTACTCACCACCCCATGACCGACCTAACGACTTGTGTTGCCTGACCATGAGTTGTGGTCACGCCCATGGTAATCCTATTTCTCATATTTACAAACCCCTTACCTGGACTCCCTACGAATCACATCATGACTCATGGGCTGCTCTTACGGGTCACCTCACGAGCCGTCTTGATACCTGGTGCCAGTTTTGAGTTTTTCTCTGTTTCAACTCCCGGGTTTGATCTTTAGGCTTTCGGGGTATAACAATATCTCCCCCTTGGGAACATTTTTTCTCAAATGTTGGAAACATACAGAAAAGCAAAGAAATGCAATTATCATATTCAAACACTGATCAATTAAACCGAAAACTGTCGGAATGACATCCTCTAATTCAAACTACATAGCTGACCTGACTTCAGGAATCATTCATACACCCACGTACATAAAAGAAACTTGGACACCTAAACTGATCATGAAAACTAAATACAGTTTGAAAGTAAAACTGATACCTCAAGTTGGAACTGAGCCGGTAGAGAATAAATGTGGGTATCTAGCCATCATATCTGCTTCGGCTTCCCACGTAAGTACCTTAACATGTTGTTCCTCCATAACACTTTAACTGAAGCTACTTCTTTATTCCTTATCCTTCGAACCTGACGATCTAGAATTTCTATCAGAACCTCCTCATAACTGAGGCTATCTTTTACACCAACACTATCCACCGGGACAACTAGAGATGGATCACCCAGACACCTCTTCAAGAGCGACACATGGAATACAGGATGCACGGAAGCTAATTCTGAAGGAAACTCCAACTCATAAGCCACCTTGCCAACACGTCTCACGATCCTGTACCGGCCAACATAGCGGGGACTAAGTTTCCCCTTCCTTCGAACCTCATTACTCCCTTCATGGGAGACACCTTCAGAAATACCCAATTATCGACCTTAAATCCTAATTCCATCCTCACATCGGCATAGGACTTTTTGCGACTCTGGGAAGTTTTCAACCTGCCCCTTATCAGTTGAACCTTCTCCATAGACTTGTGAACGAAATCTGGTCCTATCATCGCCGCTTCGCTAACCTCAAACCATCCAATGGATGACCTACACCTCTGCCTATAGAGAGCCATGAACGGTGCCATCTAGATACTGGAATGATAGCTGTTATTGTATGCAAACTCGATAAGTGGCAAATGCTCATTCCAGCTATCTTTGAAGTCAATCACGCATGATCTCAACATGTCCTCGAGGGTCTGGATTGTACGTTCTGCTTGACCATCCATTTACTGGTGAAACATTGTGCTGAGCTTAACCTTATTACCAAGTCCTTTTTGAAATGACTTCTAAAACTGAGAGGTAAATTGAGTACCTCTTTCTGAAATAATGGATAAGGGCACTCCATGCAATCGAACTAGCTCTCGGATATATAGTTTAGCATAATCCTCCGCCGCATCCGTGGTTTTGACCGGTAGAAAGTGAGCATCCTTAGTCAACCAGTCCACCACAAGCCAAATGGAGTCATATTATCGACGAGTACGAGGTAGACCTGTGATGAAGTCCATATTAATTTGTTCCCACATCGAAGTAGGAATATTGATATCCTAAAGCATGCTCCGGTCTGTAATGCTCAACCTTTACTTGTTGACACTTCAGACACTTAGCTACGAATTCTGCGATGTCCTTCTTTATGCCATTCCACCAATAGACTTCCTGTAAGTCACGATACATCTTGGTGGCACCTGGTTTGATAGAATACCTGGAGCCATGAGCCTCATGCAACAACCAGCTCCTCAAATCATCAACATCCGGGACACATAAGCGACCCTGGTACCAAAGCACACTATCTCCCCCTTTGGAGAAGACCTCTACCTTTTGATTTTGAACTGCTCCCTTCAACTTTACCAAAATCAGTCCTCATCTTGTCTAGCTTTTACATCAGTTACCAAGGACGATTCTGATCCGTTCTGAACAACAACACTGCCATCGGTTGAGTTAACCAACCTAACTCCCAACCTTGCGAGTCGATGCACATCCTTCACCAACTCCTTTTCCCCCTGATCCACATGAGACACACTCTCCATAGAGAGTCTACTAAGTGTGTCCGCTACTACATTGGCCTTACTCAGATGGTAAAGCACACTCATATCGTAGTCCTTGAGTAGCTCCAACCACCTCCTTTGCCGAAGATTGAGATCCTTCTGCGTAAACGGATATTGTAAACTCTTATGGCCCCTAAACACATCCACGTGGACCCCGTACAATTAATGTCACCCTATATTCAAGCCGAATACCAAGATAATTCAAGATAATAGGTCAGGTAATTCTTCTCATGAACTTTTACCTATTTGGAGGCATATTGTATAAAATTCTTGTGCTGCATCAACACACACCCAAGTCCGATCCTTAAAGCATCACAATACACCACAAACCCATCGGCACCCTCTGGTAGAGTTAACACCGATGCTGAAGTAAGTCGAGTATTCAACTCTTGGAAGATCTTCTCACAAGCCTCTGCCCATTGGAATTTCACCTTCTTCTGAGTCAATTTGGTCAAAGGTGCTGCAATCGATGAGAAACCTTCAATGAACCTTCAATAGTAGCCAACTAAACCAAAGAAGCTCTGAATATCTGAAGGATTCACCGGTCTAGGACAATTCTTCACTACCTCTACTTTCTGAGAGTCCACTATTATGCCTTCGCTTGATACCACATGGCCCAAAAATGCCACGGATTTCAACCAAAACTCACATTTGCTGAATTTGGTATGTAATTGGCGATCCTTGAGAGTCTGAAGAACTATTCTCAAATGAGTGGCATGTTCCTCCTCGCTCCGAGAGTATATCAGGATGTCATCAATAAACACAATCATGAACATATCCAAGTATGACTTGAACACCCTGTTCATCAAGTCCATAAAAGCTGCAGGAGCATTTGTTAGTCCAAAAGACATAACTGCAAACTCATAATGACCATACCGCGTCTTGATGGCAATCTTCGGGACGTCACTTTCCCGGACTCTAAGTTGATGATACCCAAATTTGAGGTCTATCTTAGAGAAACACATGGAACCCTAAAGCTAGTCAAATAAATCATCAATCCTGGGGAGAGCATACCTGTTCTTGGCGGTGACTTTGTTCAATTGCCGATTATCAATGCACATTCGAAGAGAACTATCTTTCTTTCGGACAAAGAGGACTGGTGCACCCCATGGGGACTTGCTCGGTCTAATGAAACCCTTCTCTAACAGGTCCTTCAACTGCTATTTCAACTCCTTTAGCTTGGCTAGAGCCATTCTGCAGGGAGAAATAGATATAGGTTGCGTGTCGAGAAGAAGGTCAATACCAAAATCAATCTCCCGCTCTGGAGGGTTTCCCGGTAAATCATCTGGGAAGACTTTTGGATACTCACGTACTACTGGAACTGTCTAAATAGTCGAGGTCTTAGATTTGACATCCTTAACCCTAACTAGATAGTACACACAACTTTTAAAGTTCATCTTTCTGGCCTTAAGGTAGGAAATGAAATGTCCTACAGACACAACTGAACTACCCTTCCATTCTAAGACTGGCTCACCCGAAAATCTGAACTCTACTGCGCTGGTTCTACAATTAACTGAAGCATAACATGCAAATAGACAATCTATGCCGAGGATAACATCAAAATTTGTCATGGCTAACTCTATCAAATTTGTTGAGGTGACTTTCTGAAGGACTGAGACCGGGCAACCTCTATATACCTGTCTAGCTATAACTGAATCACCTACTGGAGTAGAGACTGAGAAAGGTTCTGACAAGACTTCCGGACTGACAGCGAAGCTACTGGCCACATAAGGTGTCATAAAAGACAAGGTAGCCCCCAAATCTAACAAAGCATTAACATTAAGATGGAAAACTAGCAACATACCAGTGACTACAACCAGGGAGACTTCCTGCTCCTGGCGAGATGCTAAGGCATAAAATTTGTTCTGGCACTGACCGCCACCTATACCAGTAGATGCTCCCGGATGTGCTGAGCATATGGGTAGGGCTGCAGAACTAGAAGCTGGGCCTCGGCCCCCATGATGATCCTTCCTCGCTGCTAGGCAATCTCTGAGCATGTTTCCGAACTTCCCACACCTGAAACAAGCACCTATACCTGCTAAGCACTAACCCATGTGACCCCGACCACACCTAGGGTAAGTTTGAATGCTAGAACCTGCGGGTCTATGGATATGACCCGTAGAGTCTGATCCTCGCCCTCTCTGATCATGTCTAGGACTAGATGGCACACTCAACACTGAAGATGATGGGGCTGATGATCTCTAGTGGGTCTGCTATCGGTGCCCACCACCTTTCCTCGGCTTTGTGAATCTGTGGTAATCGGTCCTGGCCCTCTTGGCCTCCCTCTCTCTCATATGTGCCGCCTCCATCTGCTAGGCATACAATACTATCTGAGGGAAATCCATGTCCTACTGGATCATAGCAGTCCTACAGTGCTTGTCCAAATAGCCCGCTTCTCCATTAAAGAACCTACTCACCCGCGCCCTCTGATCAGCCACTAACTCTGGGGCATACTTCGTTAGGCGAGTGAACTCAGGAGCATACTCCTACACTGTCATCCTCCCTTGCTTTAGATTTATGAACTGAACTGCCTTTAGCTCCCTCATCTCACGAGTGAAGAACCGATTCAAGAATGCATCATGGAACTCCTCCTAAGTGACCGGACTTGCTCCGGCGGTCCTGCTATCTTTCCATTGGCGAAACCATATGTGCATGACCCCTTTCAACTTTTACGAGGCCAACTCTGCACACTCAACCTCATTCACCCCCATGACTTAGACTTGGGTGATCTTCACAATCTCATCTATGAACTCATGTGGATCCTCATTTACTTTTGACTCGAGGAATTCTGGCGGGTTCATTCTCAAGAAATCCCAGACTCGAGCCACCGCTGAATTGCCATTTTGTGGAACATGAAAAACAGCATACTGATTGACCTGAGCGGTCAAGGCCTGCACAAGCATCTGAATAGCTGCCCAAAACTTAGCATAGGCAACCGGCTCCGGTGCGTGGTGCTTCTAAACTGGTGGAGCCTGCTGGTGCCCATTCCCATTGCCATCCTCATGGCCATCTCCGTTCCCATTCCTTCTACCATTCATTCTTCGGGGAGCCATGATTCTCATATCGCGAATAGCATGAGTTAGAAGGATAGGGAGACATTACATCGCATGACATAGATCATGTAAGAAGGAAACATTTCCGAAACACATCGTAGCCTCTTCGTCATAAGTGTGGCGCACTTCACACCCGTGAAAAAAACTCTACTTAACGCGGCTTTCATACACCCTAGGACACTTCAAACCTATTGCTATGATACCAAGTTTGTCATAACCCGAACGGAGGCCCGGATTACAACATAGGACAAGGAGCCCCGAGAGACCCCAAGTTGACCCATGGCATAAGGATATATCTAACTCAATCAAAAAAACTGCATAATCAACAATATATAATCATAGAAGAAGTCTAACTCAAACATATCATCAAAATACACAATTTGAAGTTGAATACAACCATATGTCTGAAAAGCCTCTAAAGATGACGAGTTGATGGAACAAGACCGGACTAACTCAATAAGCTGAAACTGAAAATACATGAAGAAAATCTGAACAATATAGCCCTCGAGAGATGAGGACTCACCAACAATGTACGATGTTATCTCAAAAGACAAACTATGATCGGGGCTGAACTTGAGAGCCGAGTCCTGTATCATGAAACGATACAGTATAGAGCATACGGTCAGTACATGCAATGTACCGAGTATTCAAGATAAGTAAAACTGCCTTAGTAAGTTAAATCATTTAAAGACAATGGAAAATGTAAAACATAGACATTAATAATCTGAGAGTGGGGCTTTCATGCATTCTTTCTGAAATCATGATCTCATCATACCATAACATATCATCATAACTTAATCGATCGACTCAAAGATGAAATCTAATAGTAATAAGTAAAGCTGAAAAATGAGTCAAACCTGCTTTAGAACATATATAGATATAGAAATCTCATGAATGATAAACATGCATAACTGAAATCATGAGGAATAATGGGAGACTCGTCTTTTAACTGACATACCACGATAGAGCTTACGTGGTCCCAACTACCACACTAAAGTGGGTAGAGCCGTCCAAAGCTTTGCCAGGGCTAGGGACGATACCAGGATATCGATATCAAGCTCGGCGCCCAATCAGGGTAGAGGATAGCTCATAAGGGAGGTCCCATAGTAATATATAATAGTAGTATAAACCTACGTTGGCGCGTAATTCTGAGGCATAGGGTGATCGACCCTTAGCCTGCTCAGTGCTAGACACTACTCCCAAAAACATGCATATGTTCTATATACTTATTCAAGGAAGCTCAATATTGTCGATTGGCGAAGCTCAATAATCAAATACATCTCAAATATGAGATCATGCATATGAGAAGCTTTAATTCAAACCATACCACAAGCTGAAAGATAATTGGGAGTCTTCACTCCAAAACCATGTGGTAAACTTAATTATGAAAATCATAATTTATACTTAAACATGTGGGCATTGCCCAAAACTTATCATACTTGGAAATACTCAATTCACATCGAAAACATGATTATAAACATGGGTGGCTTGAAAATATGCTTTTCACCATAATATCTAATCATCATCATACATTCATCATAAATCTCATCTTTCATGAACTTCTTATCAATAGGCTTTTATTCATAAAACTAGAAATATGATTTTGATTGAAAACATTATAAAATTTTCCCATGCTTCATAATTCAATGCTAGAAACATATTTAAATCATACCCATGTAAAGAATTAGGAACTTCATGCATTGAGTTAAAACCCCACAGGTTAGACATAGAACATTCATGATTTAGAAAGCAATTGGTCAAGGGTGTGAAAGAAATCACCCGTTCATAACCCTACATACCCGTTTGTAGCTTATTCTTATATTTCTTCGATAGCCTAAGAAGAAATTGAAGAGGAATTGAGGAATACTAGCCTTGATCACCCTCTCTCACCTTCTACCTTGCATGCATGAATGAATAAGGCCTATAATGAACTTAACCCCTTTTAAGAATCATCATTCATAACTCACAACAATATAGTTTAGGCCTTAGGATCTTTGAAATTACGGAAAAGGCCTTACTAAATTCGCAGAAAATAACTGCTAGATGGTCCCAACGAGGGACCTAATGACTTGTCCTCTGTGGCCACGACTCGTGGCATGACCCGTGATGTACACTACCTCAGCCTCAAAAAATTTTATTCCTTTCTTGGTCACGACTCACCCCGCGAATCATGGGGACTGACAATGACTCGTGGGGTCCTCCCGTCAAGTGCACTGCCTCTCTTCTTATCTTTTCTTACTCACCACACCAAGACTGATCTAACGACCCGTGGGGCCTGACCATGAGTCGTGGTCATTCCTGTGGGGATCCTTTTTCTTAGATTTCCAAACCCCTCACCTGGCCTCCCCACGAGTCACATCACAACTCGTGGGCTACTCTCACGGGTCACCTCATGACCTGTCCTGATACCTGGTGCCAGTTTTGAGTTTTTCTTTGTTTCAACTCCCAAGTCTGATTATCTGGCTTCCAGTGTATAAAAGAATGCTAATATCCTAAGTCATACCCCAAGGTCTCTGATGTTCAACCTTGACCTATTAGCAATTTGGACACTTAGCCACGACTTCTGCACTGTCCTTCTTCATGCCATTCCACTAGTAGACTTCCTGTAGATCACGGTACATCTTGGTGGCACTAGGGTTGATAGAGTACTATTCGGTCCAAACTACACACAAGTGCACGTGGTCGTACAAGTAGTAAAGTGTCTTTATTTCAAGCAAAGTATCGATCCCAAAGGGACTGAATTACGGTAGTAATTATCCTAATTGTTAGTGAACAATATCGCTATGAAGGTAGACAACCAAACAAATAATGTTTTATGAGTCAATAGTAAT
>JACEIK010003106.1:16105-31255 GCA_018107945.1 Datura stramonium | reverse complement strand
GATTAAACATCTTTAAACAAGTAGAATCCATACAAGCAATTGAAATTAAAGAGAAAAAGGAAAAGAATTAACCCTAGAAATTCTTCCTCTCAACTGCCTGCTATCCATGTTCTTGACCAAAAATGTCAGATTCTTTAAAATAAAACCTAAGTGTGCTATTTATACTAGTGAAAATTTTTCCCGGAATAACAAGCAACGTGGCACGGAGTGTATCGCGAAGCATCACCTCCGTGCCACGGCCCTGTTGCGGACCTCCACTGGAACTCAGCTCCCAGGTACATGCACTATAGCGTGGCACAGCGTGTATCGCGGAGCCTCCCCTCCGTGCCACGGTGCCATCGCGCACCTCCACTGGAACTTGAGGTTCTGGATAATCACCCTTAGCGTGGCACGGAGTGCATCACGGAGCATCAGCTCCGTGCCACGGAGGTAACGCGCACCTCCACTGGAATTTGACATAAATTTCCCTCCTAGGCAGAATGCCTCCGTGATGGTAGCGTGACACGGAGCCATCGCGGAGCCCCTATTTTGGCCAATTTTCCTTGTCAACTTCCACTTCTTGCTTCCATGTCCATTTCCACGCTTCACCAACTTGTAGATTAGCTTCCAAAAATTCCTTCTAGACTGCAAAACAACACTAATCATGTTGGTTAGTATAAATTCACATTTACATAAAGATCACATGAGAACGCACACATAAAAGTAGATAAACAAGTAGAAATGAAGTATTAGAGTATCACTTGGGCATGCAATTCTGCCCAAGATCAAGTACCTGGTTCAGTGAGCTTTGATTAATATCCGTTGCTTTAAATCATCAACATCAAGAACACACAACCTGCCTTGATAATGGAGCACACCAACTCCCCCTTTGGAGGAAAGTTCGACCTCTTTCCTTAGGACTATTTGCTTCAACTTGAGTAGAATTGGATCTTCATCCTGCTTTGACTTAACCTCTACCTCTAGGGAAGATTCTAACCTATTCTGGACTACAACCTCACCTTCTGCTAAATCAACCAACTGGAATTGTAACAGAGCTAGTCTGTGAATATCCTTCACAAACTCCTTTTTATTCTTCTCTACATGAGCAACACTCCCTATAGACATTCTACTGACTGCAACCGCCTCTACATTGGCCTTGCCAGGGTGATACAACACACTCATGTCATAATCCTTTAATAATTCTAGTTATCTTCTCTGACGCAGATTCATGTCCTTCTGATTGAACACATACTGTAGGCTTTTGTGGTCATTAAAAACATCCGTTTGAACCCTATAAAGTTAGAGCCTCCAAATCTTCAAGGTAAATACTACTACTGTTATTTCAAGATCATGGGATGGATAATTCTTCTCGTGAACCTTGAGCTTTCTATAAGCATAAGCTATAACTTTACCATGTTGTATCATAACACAACCAAGGCCTACCATGAGGCATCACAATAGATCACGAACCCGTCTAAACCTTTTGTAAACATCAAAACTAGGGTTGTAGTGAGTCGAGTCTTCAACTCTTTAAAAAGCTTCTTACACTCATCAGACAACTAAAACTTCACTTTCTTTTGAGTTAGTCTATTCAAAGGAAAAGTAATGGAGTAGAACATTTCTACGAACTCTCTGTAATAACTAGCTACGCCTTGAAACTCCTAATGTCCGTCGGAGAAGTGGGCCTTGGCCAGTCCTTGACTGTCGCTATGTTTTGAGGATTTACCTGAATACCCTCACTTGAGACCACATGACTAAGGAATGCAACTGATGTCATGAAGAATTCACACTTGCTAAATTTAGTGAATAACTGATGGTCCCTAAGAGTCCACAAAACTATTCTCCGATGGTCTGCATGTTCCTCCTCTATTCTGGATTAATCCAGAATAATGTCTATAAAGACTATAAAAGAACACGTCCAGGTATGACTTGAATACCCTATTCATCAGATCTATAAAAGCTACAGGAGCATTCGTTTGTCCAAAAGACATAACTACAAATTCAGTGACCATATCGAGTCTTAAAGGCTATTTTCAAAATGTCACATTCTCTGACCCTGAGCTGATGGTATCGTGATTTGAGATCTACCTTTGAAAAATAACTAGCTCCCTCAAGTTGATCGAACAGATCATCAATCTTAGGTAGAGGATACCTTTCTTTACTATGACCATATTCAATTGACAATAGTCGTTGCACATTCTGAGTGTGTTGTCTTTCTTTTGCACGATTAGGATAAGGGCACCCTATGGAGACATACTAGGTCTGATGAAGCCCTTTTCTAGAAGGTCTTTTAGTTGTTCCTTTAACTCTTTAAGCCCAACTAGAGCCAATCTGTAAGGAGGAATAGAGATATGATAGGTATTTTGGGAGAAGATCTATGCCAAAGTCTATTTCCCGTTCAAGAAGAACTCTTAGAAGATCTTTGGGAAGCACATCGGGAAACTCATTTACAACTAGAACTGACTGCACTATCAGGGTCTCGAAACTAGAATCTTTGTCCCTAACCAAGTGTTAGACGTACCCCTTAGCAATCATTTTCCTAGCCTTAAGGTATGAAATGAACCAACCCTTAGACACTAAAGTACTACCCTTCCATGCTAGGTTTGGTTCATTAGGAAACTGGAATTTAATGACCCTGGTTCTACAGACAATTGAAGCATAACAAGAATGTAACCAGTCCACGGTAAAAATGAGGTCAAAGTCGACCATATATAACTCTACTAGATCAACTGTGGTGACTTTATGTAAAACTGTGACCAAACAATCCCTATACACTCGGCTATCTCTAATTGACTCAGCAACTGAAGTAGAGATTAAAAATGGCTCTGAGAGAATTTTGGGCTAATGTCAAACTGGACAGCAATGTAAGGAATCACGAAGGAAAGTGTAGCTCCTGAATCTAGTAAATCATATACATCTATCTAAAATAGATGAAACATACCAGTCACTACATCAGGTGAGTTCTACTGGTCCTTATGGGAGAACAAAGCATAGAAGCAATTATGTCATTGACCGCCACCTATACCAGAGGTAGTACCTTGCTGAGCTGAGCGACCAGATGGAGCTACTGATGTAGTGGACTGGGCCTTCCCTAGTCCTGCTGATAGGCAATCTCTCAACTTGTGACCTAGTTGGCCACAACCAAAACAACCCTCCTTTCCCAGATGACACTCACCTGGATGGTTCTAACTACACTTGGAACAAACTGGAAAAGTGCGGTTGCTGGAGATATGACTTTGTGACTGAGAGCCTGATGCTCCACCCTTCCGATCTTTGTGGGGGTTGGAAGAAAGAGCACTAGATGATGAGAGTGTTGGAGGTCTATGTTGCTGCTGGGGAAGATTACCACCACCTGACCTATACTGGGAGTACTCGAACTAGCTTGTCCATGCCTATTTGCTCTCGCTCTCTATCTTCTTCAGTTTCTCTATCTCTATCTATTATGCATGGATAATGAATCTGGAGATATCCATTTCATTTATAAGCATGGTAGTCCTGAATTCCTTCACCACCAAGTGTGAGACTCCCTTCACGAATTTGAGCATGTGAGTCCTCAGTTCTGCAACCATTTTTGGAGCATACTTCGACAGTTGAGCTAATGTTAAAGGATACTCCTACACTGTCATATCATTCTACCTCAAGTTCATAAACTCAATGACCTTAGCGTCCCCTAACTCTTGAGGAAAGAATAAATCCAGCAATACAGTCACAAACTTGTACCACTCCACCGGACCTGCACCATTTTGCCTTCCCTCCTTCCACTACTTATACCAAATCTAAACCACTCTTTTTAATTGATAAGCAGCAAAATCTGCAATTTTTACAAAAGTAACACCCATGATTTGGGTGATCTTCTGCACCTCGTAAATGATTTATTGTGTGTCCTCATCTACCTTAGACCCCTAAAATGCTGGGGCATTCTTTTGAGTAAAATCTCAGACTCTGGCAGTAGCTGCAGATCCATTAGTATTGAATGGTATGACTTGTTGGTTGACCAGATTGGTCATTTCCTGAGCCAGCATTTGAATGGCAGCCCAGAACTCTGCATGTGGCACATGATCGTTCTAAGGGGCTACGGGAGATGGTAGGTTGGTTTGTTAGCATTGTTGTACATCCTTCCGTTTCCTCTTATGGGAGGGATTGTTAACTAAAAAGGGTAGAGCACGAGTTAGGAGGATATTTTACAAATCAAACTCTACGCACGATAAGAATCATGAAGAAAGGAAATTTTCCTAAAAATGCCTCGTAGCATTCCCCTCATAAATGTGGCACTCTTAACACCCATGAAAAGGGCACTACTTGATGCAGCTTTCATATATCCTAGCACACTCTAAACTTGAGGGATAATACCAAATTTGTCACGAACCAAGTTTACACCTTAGACGCGATATGATACTTAGGATCACAAGTGACCCCAAGCAAACCCATGCTAAAGCATAATTTTATTAAGAATAATCTATTATAAAATAATATTAAGAAAAAGCATAACTGAAATGATGGAACAACTGATTCTTAAAAAAATTCTCTGAGTAGGTGAACACATATGAAATCTGATATTGAAACACAAAACTGACATAGTAACTGACTATTTGTCTGAAATCCTCTAGTATAAAGATGAGTTGCTGGAACAAGCCCCCAACTAACTCTAATTTATGAACTAAAATTGAAATAAAAAATCTAAAGATGAAACCTCCGGCCCTCAAAAGATGATGACTCACCACTTGTCATATGCTAGAAATTCCTGGGAGAAACTAGCTACAATGCGGAGGCTGGGTACCTGAGCCTATATCATAAAATGATATAGCCCATAGAAATACACTATCAATACTTTGAATGTACTGAGTATGTGAGATGTAAATGAACACAGATATACCGGTAACTCATTACTGAACTAAAGTAGCATATAGTGATCCTATCTGAAAATGTAAATATAGTAAATTGTCTGACATCTACGGGAAAATTGTAAGAATAGATAAACTGTGCATTATAAGAATATCATAAAAACTAATAGACTATAATGGACTGAGGACTATTACTATACTATACTGTGGGAGAGCCTATAATCGACATATAACCACGTGAGCTAGACCTGGAGTTCGATGTATACACCCCATCCAAGAGAGCCCAGTGTACCTTGCCATGGTGGTTCAGCTATGTGATCACTATTTGGGGCCTATTAGGGCTAATAACCTCTTATGGCACGTAGTTCTAGGATCCTGGGTGCGTTGAACCCTGGCCCTCTCAGTGCTAAGTACTACTCCCACTAAAAACCTATTTATATCTAGCTGTGCTGATAGCTCGAAATTGATGCCCTAGTACCATGAAAAACTACTCATATGGAAGTGTTTTGAGAGTCTAAGGACCTCACAGAAACTATGTTCTAAGACTTTTCAGAGATGCTTTATCTGAAAGTGTCATGACAGTCTAAAGAACGACGAACATGCTGATAAACTGACACTACTAAATATACTGAGTGTTGATAATATTACTATAAATGGGCATACTAGAGATGATGAAAATTACTATAAAGCATATTTGCATGTTTCTACTATAAAGTCATATATATGTGATAACACATGCTCTTTTAAAACATTGCTTGTTTATAAGTACACTTCTATGAATAATCATGCAGAGTCCAAGTTCAAGTGAGACATTTTTTATTGCTGCAATTACTGTCATATGTATTTAACAATTCTAATTATGCAAGCCTAACATCATAGAGAAAGTAGGGAAAATTCAACAGTAGAAACAAAATTGTGGGTAGTTTTGCTGAAACTTTGGGACACAAGGGTGAAAGAAATACACCCACTAAATCCCTGCATACCTAAAGAGGAAACCTCTAAAAAGAGCTCTTAAAATTTGTTGCACTATGAATGGAACCCTATCATAGACCCGAGGAGATTTTCTAACTTCTACGCACTGGTCAAAACGGTTTGGGAGAGAATGAGAAGGAAAACATTGAGTTATTTCCATAATTGCCCTCTAACCGCACCCCAAGCAACATAGTTTAAGAGTTAGGAGCTTATTATTTTATAAAAATACCCCTGGGTAACCATTTCAAAATCTGACTGTCCAGATCCAATAGGCCTCACAATGAGTTGTTGGTTGTGACCATGGCTGTTGGAACGAGTCATTCATTCTGGGCCTGGGAAGTCAGTTTCTAGACTCCGAACAACGGACAGACAAGACAAATCATTGGCCATAACAACGAGTCATTGTATTCAGTTTTAGTCATGGGATGAATTTTGAACAACATTTGATCTTCTATCAAAGGACGGCATGACGACTCGTTGGTTGGTAAAATAGGTCGTTGTCACTAGTTGAAATTCTGAGCATTTTTTAGACTTGTTCAATGGAAAGGAATAATGAATCATAAGATGGGAAAACGTGTCATTGGTTCCATTCATTGCCACGAGAAAAGGTTTCTAACCCTTTTTCTAGATTTCCTCTAACGACAGCCTACAATGAGTCGGCTTAACAAACAATGACTCATCGTCTGGATAATTATTTGGATGACAGATTTATCAGGTTTCTGGCTTTTGAGAGAATAGGTGGAACAATGACCCATTACTTCTAACAATTGGTCATTGTATCACTCATTAGATGGAGCAATGAAACTGTAGGGCGGACAAGGACTCAGATAAGGGATCGTTGTTACTAACGACGACTCGTTGGTTGAGTCATTTTCAGAAAAAAAAATTTATAGTTTCTTTTCTAGTCTTTCGTTTTGAGTCTGGGTTTGGTCTAAGGAACCTTTGGGATGTTACACTTACTTAGGACACACACTGTCACGTCCCGAACATAGGCCATGATCGAGACATGGGACAAAAAATCCCGAGAGGGTCCAAGTTGACCCATGTCATGAACATATCATCTAACTCAATCATATTAAAGCAGAAAAACAACATATTTAACATAGTGAAGTCTAAGCATTTCATACATAAGAATGCATAACATAGGTGTAAAGATGAATACATACTATGTACGAAAATCATCTAATACCGACGAGTTGATAGGACAAGACCCCAACTAACTCACTATAGTCTGAAAACTGAAAATACCAAACATATCTAATAAGAAAGGCTCTCGAAGATGAGGACTCACCAACTCTGATCGGGAAGTTCTAATATTGGGAATCTGGCTAGCGGAGGGACTAAGTCTGGATATCGAAGACCGTATCATGAAATGATATAGCATAGAGTATACAGTCAGTACATGGAATGTACCGAGTTGCAAGGTAAGTAAAATCGCTAAGTAAAACCATAAATAATGCATATTATAAAACATAACCAAGATAAGATTCTGAGAGTAGGGCTTGCATGCTATTTTTTTAAATCATGATCTAAACATACTGAATATCATAACTGAATCGAATGACCCAAAGGTGAAAACTGATAATCATAAGTAAAACCCAACATTGGGTAAAACCTGTTGAAAACACAATATCATGACAGACGAACTTGCATAACTAAAATCATGAGGAACAACGGGAGCTCGTCATATAACCGACATTACTACAATAGAGCTTACGTGGTCCCGACTATCACACTCAAGTGGGCAGAGCCGTCCAAAGTGTTGCCAGGTTAAGGACGCTACCATGACACCGATATCAAGCTGGAGGCCCCTTGGGGGCAGGGGAAGCTTAGAAGGGAGGTCCCAAATAATATGAACATATCTACGTTGGCACGTAGTTCTGATCCATGGGGTTGACTGACCCTTAGCCTACTTGGTGCTAGACACTACTATCAAAAACATGCATATGCTCTCCATCATTTTTCAACGAAGCTGAACCATCGTCTAATGACGATGCTGACTCATAACATACATATATAAATCTAAAATCATAACATGAGGAGCCTTGACTAAAACAATACCACAAGATTAATATAGTGGGAGTCTAGATTCCAAAATCCATATGGTAAGCTAATACATGATGTTTAGATAAATCATGAAATATACTTGATCATATGGGCTTTCCCAACACTTAAACATGCTTAACATAGATTTGATCATTCGAAAACATGAAGATAGGAATGGGTAATTTGATATCATACTTTCGTCATAAACATCTCATCATGCTTGAATACATATTTCATAGATCTCACTTTCAAGAACTTTCATGGATGGGCATCATAATTTATAAAACATGAAAACACAATTTATAATTTAAAACATTGTAAGATCTTCTCATTAATCATAAATCAACATTTGAAACATGCTTAGATCATACCCATAATTGATACTTAGGAAATTCATACATTGGATAAAAACCCCATAGATTCATCAATTAGAATTTTCATGAATTGAAAGAGAATTGGGCATAGGTGTGGACAATTGCACCCATTCAAACCTTACATACCTGAAGAGATTTGATTTCAGAAGTTCCTTGATTGCCCAAAGGAAATTTGGGGAAGAACCTTGAAGAGACTACGCTTGATCACCCCTTAAACCTCTAAGCTTACATGCATGAATTAAAATAGTCTTAGAATGACTTAATCCTTCTTAAAACACACTATTCTGATCTTAAAATGATGTAGTTTAGGCCTTAGGAACTTAGGAAATACGAAAAAGACCTTAATAAATTCGTAGGGAAAACATGTTTCTAATCCCAACGAGGGACTGGACGAATCATCATTAGTGACCATGACTCGTGGTCACCTCCCATCGCCCACACTGGAATCTGCCTTCTGAGGGTTACCACGAGGGACACCACAACTCGTGGTGTACCCAATGACTCACGGTGACCAGTAATTAGCTACACTGCCAAATCATAAGATCCTCAGTCAACTTTTGACCACAACCATCCCTATGACTCGTGGTCCTGACTACGTGTCGTGCCTTCTCTTTTGGTCAACCCCCAGACCACCATCCGTAACCAACTTCTCCTACACACCACGAGTCACTTAATGACTTGTGGCGCACCCAACGGGTCATGGGACGAGTTGTCCTATGACTTGGTGCATAAAATTCAATTTTCTCTTTTTCAACTCCCGGGTCTGATCTTTAGGCTTTCCGGTATTACAATATCTCCCCCTTGGGAACATTCGTCCTTGAATATGGGAAAACATACTAAAAAGAAGAGATATGCAATCATCATACTCAAATACTTAACATGCAAGCTGAAAACTGACGGAATGGCTGATTCTGAATAGAACTTCTACATGACTGAACTGATTTCCTAAATCACACATACATTCATTGACATGAAAGAAACTAGAGCACATAAACGGAACATGAAACTGAATAGAGCACTAAGGAGGAAATTGATACCTCAAGTTGAAACTGAGTCAGAAAGGAATATGTGTGGGTATTTATCCATCATATCTGCTTTGGCTTCCCATGTAGCTCCCTCAACCTGCTGGTTGCTCCACAAAACTTTGACTGAGGCAACTTATTTGTTTCTTAGCTTCCGAACCTGACAATCAAGTATTTTTATCGGAACCTCCTCATAACTAAAGCTATCTCTCACACTGACACTATCCACCGGAATAACCAGAGCTGGATCACCCAAACACTTCTTCAAGAGCGATACAAGGAAAACTGGATGAACTGAAGCTAATTATTAGGGCAATTCCAACTCAAAACTGAAGCTAATTCTTAGGGTAATTCCAATTCATAGTCTACCTTGCCAACCCGTTTCACAATCCGATTCGGACCAACATATCAAGGACTGAGTTTTCCTTCTTTTTGAACCTCGTCACTCCCTTCATGGGAGACACCTTTAGAAACACCCAATCATCAATTTCAAGCTCATGTTCTCTCCTCCTCACATCCGCATAGGATTTTTGGCGACTCTTAGCTGTTTTGAACATGTCCCTTATAAGCTGAACTTTCTCAATACCCTCATGGACTGAATCAGGACCTATTATCGCAACATCACCGACTTCAAACCAACCAATAGGCGATCAACATCTCCGTCCATAAAGAGCCTCAAATGGAGCCACCTAGATACTAGAATGGTAGTTATTGTTATATGCAAACTCAATGAGAGGAAAATGATCATCGCACCTACCCTTGAAATCAATCACACAAGCTCTCAGCATATCCTCAAGATCCTGAATAGTCCGCTCAGCCTGACCATCTGTCTACGGGTGAAAGGTTGTGCTAAGCTTGACCTGAGTACTAAGTCCCTTCGAAAACGATCTCCAAAACTGGGAGGTAAACTAAGTACCTCTATCCGAAATTATGGACAGTGGCACTCCATGCAACAGAACTAACTCCCGAATGTATAATTTAGTATAATCCTCCACTGTCGATGAGTGTGAGACAACCCTGTGATGAAGTCCATATTGATCTCCTCCCACATCCAAGTAGGAATACTGATGTCTTGAAGTACATCTCCTGTTCTTTGGTGCACAACCTTCACTTGTTGAAAATTCGGACACATAGCCACAAACTTCGCTATGTCCTTGATGTGCTGTGAATTTACAACACTATTGACGCTAAAAACTAAGAAAATAGCATGGACTTAGGTGTATTTTTGTGGATATGAGGCACTTTTCCTTTGATATAAGGATAAGGGTGTTGGAACAATTAATTGCTAAAGGAAGCTAAAAGTGTGCAAAAAGTGTGGACAACACTACGATCCATAGGAGGAACCTATGAGTCGTACTGAGGGCTTTTATGAGAAGCTAAAAGATAACCTGGAAGACTGAATTTATGAGACTTGTCATGAATCGTACCATGGTGGTACGAGTCGTTGTAATCCAGTTGTGACGAAATCCAGAAGAATTGCACTAAAGGCTGATTCTCAGTATGAGAGCACCTACGACCCGTAAGATGAAGGTACAAGTCGTACCATACCAGTCATAGTGAAGTTTAGAAAAAGGTTCAAAAGTTCAGGATCAATCCATGGGTGTCAATGTACGAGTCGTAGTAAGTTGGTACAAATTGTACCTTGGCCCAACACTTAGTCAAAATTCAGCCAACATTCCAAGCCGCGAGTTGTTGTCACGATCCGTGAGAAGCCCCTACGAGTTGTAGGTGGACCGTGATGAGGTCGGAACCAGATATGAAAAACAGTCCTGTTAGTTTAGGAAAAGGATTCTTGTGTCCCTATAAATACTTTTTACGTTTATTTTTTATAGGGAGAGGACGAATAGACTTAATTCTAGGAGGAAAACATTGTAGTAAGTGAATTTGATATCATTGAGAGATAGAATTGAGTTGGTTCAACCTTATGATCAGTATTTTCTTGAATTCATCTTGTTCTTGCTACTTGTTATTTAAGATTTCGTGGTTTAATTGAAGGAATTGTTTTTCTCAATCATCTTTGTAAGTATTGTTATATGTATTCAACAATGAACATGAATCACAACTTGCAACTATGAGAGGCTAAAACCTCTATAACTAGGGTTGTGGGGACCCATGGTGGATTAACTAGCTAGGGTTATACAAAGTGATTCTATAACCAATACAAAATACTTATATTGTATTCTCTTCATCTTTAATGATTCTTAGCGGTGTACAATGTTAGGAAGTTCCTGAATTCTTTACTTGCTTTGGTCGAACAGGTAGAGATTAGGAAAAGAGAATTACAATGGAGCCTTGATCTTGATGATCATTGTATTAACTTGAGTTGTGATCGCATGATAGTTATATCTGGAACTTAGTGATAACGGTTAGTTTGCAAAATTCATGAGACTTGGTCGAGTAGTTGAGGATAGTCACTCAATAGGGATTGGTCAATGTTTTAATGAACCTAAGTTATCAGTTTTGTAAGTAAGTATTGGTAAAGATACAAGTGTATACCCAAAGCTGTTATGAACCCATGGGGAACATAAACCCTAATTATTCCTTAATTATTGATTCACAACTATAATCTTGACTATTGCTTATTTTTATTATTTCTTTTTATTAGAATTCCCCCTTTGTGAAGTAATTACCATACAAGTTCATCTACTGGCTATAATCTAGATCTTCCATATTCCCTATTGGATCGACCCCAGCCTCTAGTTGGATTCTTTAATGACAACGTCCGCTTCATACTTCAGTTGGAAGTGTGGTTTGAGCATTAGCAGTCCTTCTTCATGCCATTCAATTGATAGACTTCCCGTAGGTCACGGTACATCTTCGTGGAACCTGGATGTATAGATTATCTGGAACCATGAACTTCATGCAACATCCTCTCCCTCAAGTCACCTGCATCTAGTACACACAAATGGCCCTGATATCGATAAAACCTCGACCTTATGATTCTAAACCGCTTCCTTGAACTGGACAAAAATAGGATCCTCATCTTGTCTAGTCTTAACATCAGTCTCCAAAGATGATTCTTATCCATTCTGAACGATGACGCCACCATCTGTCGAATCAACTAGACGAACTCCTAGTCGTGCAAGTCAGTGTACATCCCTTACTAACTCTTTCCTCTCCTTTTCTACATGAGATACACTCTCCATGGAAAGCCTGCTAAGAGCATCTGCCACCACATTAGCCTTGCCCGGGTGATAAAGGACACTCATATCATAGTCGCCCTACAACAGCTCCAACCACCTTCTCTGACGCAGATTCAAATCCTTTTGGATGAACATGTACTGTAGGCTTTTATGGTCCGTAAACACATCTACATGGACCTCATAGAGATAGAGTCTCCAAGTCTTCAAGGAAAATACTACCGCCGCTAATTCGAGATCATGAGTCGGGTAGTTCTTTTCATGAACCTTCAGCTACCTGGAAGCATATGCTATAACCTTACCGTGCTGCATCAAAATACAATACCAAGTATGATCCTCGAGGCATCATAATATACCACAAACACATCGGTACCCTCAGTTAGGTTCAACACTAGTGCTGAGGTAAGTCAAGTCTTCAACTCTTGGAAACTCCTCTCACAAGCCTCCGATTGGAACTTCACTTTCTTTTGGGTCAATATGGTCAACAGTGCTGCAATAGATGAAAAACCTTCAACAAACCTCTGATAGTAACCAGCTAAACACAAGAAACTCCTTATATCCAAAGGATTGACTGGTCTAGGCCAATTCTTCACCGCTTCTATCTATTGTGAGTTGTACACCCTCACTTGACAGTACATGACTCAAAAATGCCACTAAATTCAACCAAAATTCACATTTGCTAAAATTAGAATATAATTGGCGATCCTTGAGAGTCTATAGCACCACCCTCAAATGAGTAGCATACTCCTCATCGCTCCGAGAGTATATAAGGATATCATCTATGAACGCAATCACGAACATATCCAAGTATGGCTTGAACACCCTCTTCATCAAATCCATAAAAGCTACAATAGAATTCATTAGATCAAAAGACATAACTACAAACTCATAGTGACCATATCGAGTCCTGAAGGTCGTCTTCAGGATGTCAATCTCCTGAACCCTGAACTGATGGTATCCAGACATGAGGTCTATCTTCGAAAAGCACTTAGCACCCTTAAGCTGATCAAACAAATCATCAATATTGGGGAGAGGATACCTATTCTTGATGGTAACATTGTTCAATTGCTGATAATTAATGCACATTCGAAGTGAACCATCCTTCTTGCGAAAAAAGAGAACCGATGCACCCCACGGGGATTTGCTCGATCTAATGAAACCCTTGTCTAAAAGATCCTTCAACTGCTCCTTCAACTCCTTTAGCTTAGCAGGAGCCATTCTGTAAGGAAGAATAGATATAGGCTGCGTATCGAGAAGGAAGATCTATACCAAATCAATCTCCCGCTCGGGAGGAATTCCCAGTAAATCATCAGGAAACACTTCTGGGTACTCACACACTACAGGAACTAACTAGATAGTCGGGGTTTTGGACGTAGAATCCTTAACCCTAGCTAGATGGTACACACAACCTTTAGAAATCATCTTCCTGGCTTTAAAGTAGGAAATGAAGCGATCTCCAAGCACCGCTGAACTACCCTTCTACTCTAGGACTGGCTCACCCTAAAACCGAAACTCTATCACGTGGGTTTTACAATTAACTAAGGCATAACATGTATATAAAAAATCCATGCAAAGGATAACATCAAAATCGGTCTTGGCTAACTCTACTAAATCTGCAAAGGTTATTTTCTAAAGGATTGTGACATGGAATTTTCTATATACTCGTCTAGCTATAACTAAAGCAACAACTAGAGTAGAGACTGAGAAGGGTTCTGATAAGATTTCAGAACTGACACCGAAACTACTAGCAACATAGGGCATCACAATAGATAAAGTAGCCCTTGGATCTAACAATGCATACACATCAAGGTGGAATACTCGTAATATACCGGTGACTACATTTGGGGAGACCTCCTGCTCCTAGCGAGATGCTAGGGCATAGAATCTGTTATGACGTTGACCACCACCCACACTAGCGGATGCCCCCTGCTGAGCTAGGCGTGTTGGTGAAGCTGCTGAATTGGAAGCTGGGCCTCGGCCCCATCATGGTCCTGTTTAGTTGCTGGGAAATCTTTGAGCATACGTCCCGGCTTCCCGCACTCAAACCTAGCACCTGATCCTGCTTAAAATTGACCAACATGTCTCTTGCCACATCAGCTACATTCTGGAGTACTGGTCTATGTGGGTCTGCTACTCTGACCTCTGAGCCTGATGCTCGTCCCCTCTGATCACGCCTGGATCTAGATGGCACACTCATAGTTGAAGGCGCTTGGGCTAAAATTTCTAGTGGGACTGCTGACGGTGCCCACTAGGTCTCTGCTGGGAGAATTCGAAGCTATCAGTCCTGACCCTCTTGGCCTCTCTCTCCCGCTCACTCATCTGTACCGCCTCCATCTGCTGGGCGTACAAGACTATCCGAGAAAAGTTAATGTCCTAACGAAGTATTGCGGTCCGGCAATCCTTGACTAGGTAGTCTGCTGCCCCATGCACATACTGGCTCACTCGGGCTCTCTAATCCGCCACCATCTTAGGTGCATACCTGGACAGACGAGTGAACTCCAAGGCATACTCCTGAACTTTCATCTTCCCTTGATTTAGGTTCACAAACTCGGCCACTTTGATCTCCCTCATCTCACAAGGGAAGAAACGATTTAGGAAAGAGACATGAAACTCATCCCAACCAATAGGGCCTGCTCAAACTGCCCTACTATCCTTCTATTTCCTGAACCAGATGTGAGCAACCCCTTTCAACTGATACGAGGCTAGATCGGTACACTCTGTTGACACCCAATTTTGACCTACCTGCGCCTTTATTGCTGCTTATATATGTATATAT
>JACEIK010003105.1:167128-179580 GCA_018107945.1 Datura stramonium | reverse complement strand
TGACTGAAAGAAATAAATAATACCCTCGGATGATGAGGACTTACACTTCACAGTTGAGGCGGAAAATTTGATTTGCAGCAACTAACGGTGTTGAGTCTGATAAACCTGCAGCTGTATCATGAAATGATATAGCATAAAAGTATGCGTCAGTACATTGAATGTATCGAATAAGTGGGAGAAACCATAACTGAATATAAAGTCTAAACTGAAATGACACAAAATGACCAACAAGTAAGCTGAACTGAACTACTAATATAATCTGAAACGGTCAAGATGACCCTGTCTGATGGACAAGGCATGCCCTAAGTCTGAAACGCTGAATTTGAGATACTGTACTGAACTAAGTTGCTTATTCGTAAACTAGACTGGACAGACTAGTGGCAGAGTCTATAACCGATATATAACCACGTGAGCTAGACGTGTATTCCGATTTATACACCCCATCTGTAGGACCCGATATTCCTTTCCAGGGTATAGAGGCATGAACTAGGTGATCACAAAAGTCTGGCAACGTAGTTCTTGGAACCTGGGTGTGCTGGAACGCCGGCCCACTCGGTGCTAAGTTCNCCAGTCCCTGTGGGATCGATACTTGGCTTACTTGAGCCACTTACTACTTGTTCGACCACGTGCACTTGCGTGTAGTCATCCAGACAGCCGAACAATTCCATAAGCCTCAAATACACCCACATCCATCATTTTTAGACCTGAAAGCATCTCATCATGTGAGTTAGCCTTTTTTCACAAATATATAACATAAACACATGCAAGCACACATAATTTGTTCTCAAAACATAGTGAAATATGGGCAAAATATGGCTAAGAAGTGCGTAAGTACGCCCTTCATATCTGGCCACAGCCAAAACAACCCTCTTTGCCCATATAACATTCACCTGGATGGCTCTTACCACTCTTAGGACATACTAGAATAGTACAACTGCTGGAGACATGACTCTGAGTCCGGGAGCCTTCCATTTCCTCTTTTGGGAGGCATCATACTCTAAAAATGGTAGAGCATGAGTTAGGAGGACATTTTAGATGTTAAAACTCTACACATGATAAGAATCATGAGAAAAGGGAATTTTCCTAAAAACGCTTCATAGCCTCCTCCTCACAAGTGTGGCGCACTTCACACCCATGAAAAGGACTCTACATGACGCAACTTTCAAAAACCCTAGGACACTTTAAACCTAATTCTCTAATACCAAGTTTGTCACGACCCACATCTACACCCTGAACGCGACATGGTTCTTAGAACCACGAATAGCTCCAAGCTAACCCATGGTCTAGGATAACTATATTATGACTGAATTGCTACAAAAGAATATTAAGCGGAAGTTGTTTATAAACAATAACCAAATACTTTTATAAGTAGAGAACATCTAATAAGATTCAATTTAATCAAACACTGAAACTTGAGTTGAAACTAACATACTCTGTTTGAAATCCTTCTAAAAGAAAACTGATGAGTTGTTGGGACAAACCATCCAGCTAACTCTAATTTCTGATAAACTAAAAATGAAATAACTAGAAATGAGACTCCAATCCTCGAAAGATGTGGACTCATGAATGAAATTCTAGTGCAATAAGTTTGAAGGAGAAGCTAACCCTGCTATTGAGCCTATATCATAAAATGATATAGCACAAGAAGTATGCAGTCAGTACTTTGAATGTACTGCGTATATGAGANTTGAACATTGACGAACAAGAAAGTAGCTTCGTTGAAGGGTAACAAAGTATATTAGAAACGGATTTAAGGGTCATGCACATGTACTAAAAATTGAGTCTATAACTATGATTGAGACTGTAATTATACTGAATGATTGTAGAGTCTATTAACCGACATATAACCACGTGTAAAGGCATGGCTAATGTGTCACGCCCCGAGCTTACACCCTGGATGGAACACGGTATTTAGAGTCATAAGTAACCCCAAGTCGACCCCTAGCCTATCATACACTGGCATTATGAGTATACATATAAATATACATAGTGGAAGTTTAAAGAAAAAATATAAACATTTGAGAGAATAAATCTGATTCATATTATTCGAAAATATTTGAACAAAACCACATGTTTGAAAACCAAATTTGCGTCTGAAAGCCACTACAACTGATGAGTAGCTTGGACAAGCCCCTAGCTAACTCCAAATATAATTAGAAGAAAAGAAAATGTAACTGAATGAAATAATCTCCGTCCTTGACAGATGAGGACTTACCAACTAGAACCGCTGAAGTCTTCGGAGAGCGATCGGCTAGCGAGGCTGAGATTGAGATCCTGCAGCTGTATCATAAAATGATACAGAATAAAAGTATGTGTCAGTACTTTGAATGTACTGAATAAGTGGGAGAAAACATAACACAATGGAATAAAAGTGTTGAACTGAAAAGACATGCAATGGCCAACTAAAGCTACTAAACTGAATAACTGAGATGGTCTAAAAGACCCTGTCTGATGGTCAAGAACATGTCCTAAATCTGAGCTACTGATCTGAACTGATCTAAAGCTGAGTTGAGCTGACTAGTGGGAAAGTCTATAACCGACAGATAACCACGTGAGCTAGACATGGAGTCCGATGTATACACCCCATTGGTATGACCCAATATAAATTTCCAGGGTATAAAGGCATGAACTGGGTGATCATAAGAGTTTGGGGCAATAAGGCCAATGAAACTGTAACCTACAGTGGCAACGTAGTTCTGGGACCCTAGGTGTGCTGGAACCCCAGTCCGCTCGGTGCTAAGTCCTACTCCCACTGGATAGTCCTAGACTGAATACTAAGTTGATAGCTCAAAACTGTGGCCCAAGACTAGTCAGGAATACCTATCTTAAAGCACCCTGAGAGTCTTATCGGACTGCATTCTAGAATTGGGTTCTAAGACTTGCCAGAGCTGCTTATCTGGAAGCATCGTAGCCATCTAAAAAACAAACTATAATCTGAATCTGGGGTCCTAAGACTAGTCAAAGCTTCTTATCTAAAGTGTCATGACTGCCTAGTGGACCACTAAAACTGAGTTCTAAATTTTATTCTGATAACTGGGAGGTACTACTGACACCTCGGGAATTTGTGTAGTCAAACTGATCAGCTGACATTTCTGACTAACACTGGATATTCTAGCATTTTGACTGAAATCAAACTGACAACCGTCTGAATGATTTTCAACATAATTAACAATATGGGAGTTCCCAATACCGATAGACTCAAGCAAAGATTTCGGTATATAAGCACTATTGTAAGATTCTAGTTTCTTTATATTCAAGACTAGGGCTAGATTTCACATTACAAGAATAAGAAACAACATAGTCACAAACTGGTGGAAAATATCAACAATTAACATAAAAGATATTTCACATGATTTAAGGGAAGTCTTGACAGATAATTTCATCACATTCAAAAGTCTCAAGGCTAGAACTAATAGGGAAAACAAAGAAGGATTTTAGGGACACAAGGGAAGAACTATTCCCTTGTTGAATTCCCACATACCTGGTGAAGAAGCTTGAAGAATTCCCTTGAGAAACTGAAGAGAAATAGACTGCCCTAGTTTTTTCTCTGAAAGTTCATGAGAGAAACTCTTCGATGTTTTTCTAAGAGTCTGTGTGGGGAATGACGGGGAAACCATTTAGCCCCTCTAAATTCCCTTAAAAATATACTAAAATGTCATAGTGTAGAGTCTAGGAGGTTAGAAAATTACTAAAACACCCTTAGGAAATTCGCAGGAAAAACTGACTGTCAGGCCCCCACGAAGGACCTAACGGGTCGTGCCCAGTGACCACAACTCATTGTCTGAGGTACACTACCTAAAAACCCTACTGGTAACCATGGGGGACCCAACGGTTCATGGTTGGTGAACATGACTTGTGGTCACCTCTCATGGTCTCCACTGCCCAAAATTCCCTAGAGTCCCCACAAGTGACACCATGACTCATGGTGAGGACCCATTGGGTACACAGCCTAACCTTTCCAAATCTTAACCAAATCCTGACCACGCGTCACCTAACGAGTCTTGGAATGGACCACGACTCGTGGTGACTAGTCATTAGGTGCACTGCCTAACTTTTCCTGGCCTTAAATTCGTTCCTGACCACGGGTCATATCATGACTCGTGGTCACACTCGTGGTCACCTCATTTTCCAAATTTTCCACTAAGTCCAAAGCCCCCACCACGAGTCACCTAACGACTCATGGTCACTTCTCACGGGTCACAGAATGAGTCATTCTGTGACCTGGTGCAGATTTTTCAGTTTTCCCTGTTTTAAGTCCCGGGTTCAGTCTTTGAGTTTCTGGGGCATTACATAATGTGATCACTAAAACTGACGCACATTTGAGCTAATAACCTACAGTGGCACGTAGTTCTGGGTCTAGGGCACGCTAAACTCTGGACCAGCTCGGTGCTAAGAATTACTCCCAAATGATAAGTTTACTAATAATTTATTAATAGCTAAAAAATTTAGGGTTCTTAAATATAAGTCAAAAACATTATCTGATAGTATTCTGAGTGCCTAATAATTGAAAATATTGATTATGTTGTCAGCATCTATATACTGAAATCATGATAGAATCATAATGACTAAAATATGAATTCATGCTACACTCAATGCCCTATTGATTCAAAATATATATTTATATAACTAAAGTAGAAACATGTGAAAATTTATCATAAAAGTATCATTTGTAACTGAATTATAAGATCGTGAATACCAAATACTAGAAATCACTAGGAGACTTGAGATGATTGAAGTAATAAGGGAACTCATAATTGATCAAATACTCTAACACATGATTTTTCTTGGGAACTGAGATGTCAATGTTTCCTGAAAACTTTTGGGACACAAGGGTGAAAGAATACTCCTTGTTGAAATCCTACATGCCTGGAGAAGAAATCTCATAGAAGTAGCTCAAAAATCCTGAGGAGAATTGGAAGCCCTAGTTCTTGACTTGAGAGAGAAGCTCTGAAGACTACGGATGAGATTCTGAAAGTCTAAGTGCAGAATAAGGTAGAAGAACCGTTTACCCCTCTAAATCCTTTGAAATAATTTCCAAAACGATATATTTTAGGAACTAAAATAATAGGAAGATACAAAAATGCCCCTAGAGAAAAGTATTGAACACTACCCTCAGGATCCAATGGGTCACACAACGAGTCATTGGTTATGACCAGGACACATTGGGACCAGTCGTTGGTCCTGAGTCTGAAAATCTAGTTCCTAGATTTGATCAACAAATGGGAACGATGACCCATTACATGGAACAACGGGTCATTGGTTCTACTCATTGTCATTGGAGGAAGTTTGAACAGTATCTGGATCTCCCCAACAGACAAATAGAATGAACGGTTATATGAAACGACGAGTCATTATATCCACTTTTTGCCACTGGGGTGACTTTAGCATTTTCTAGATTTTATTCAACGAATTCATAAGACGAGTCGTTACATCTCCCAACGACTCGTCGTCTTGCTCATTATTTCTGGGGAAGGCTTTTTTTTACAACATTCTAGACTTGATAAAACGGGAAACTAAATATATCCTTACCACTAATTATGGGTCGTTATACTGCTCATTGACTCTAACGGAGGAATCTACTGGCAAATTAACAACTGCCTAAACAGGTCATCATCAAAGACAACGACTCGCCCGACGAGTCATTCTGAAAAATATCTTCTAGTTCCCTGTTGTTTTTCATTCAAAGTCTAGGTTTAGCCTAAGGGACTTTTGGGATGATACAATGGCGCGCCATGCCAGCTATCTCTCTAGGCCAATTTTGCATACTTTTCTTCCTTCACACCTTAGATCATTTTTGAGTCCTTTTTTCTTTGTTTCTTGCTCAAAATATGTACAAACACTTGTTAGCTCATAAGATACACATAAACATTAATTCATGTATTTCATAGGGATAATGTACTCAAAACAATGTAAAACATGGGTAAAAACATGGAAAATGGGCATAAGAATAAGCCCATCATCAAATGACCTGATGCCATTTTTCCTGCTGGTTTCTGCTATAAGTCTCAGATCTGATCTTAGGAACTTTTGGGGTATTACATGTAAATGTGTTATATTCACTCCCGCCTATATAGAAGGAACCCTACAATGCAGTACATACTCTGGACACAACTCATTTATATTGTAACACCCCAAAAGTCCCTAAGACTAGATTCGAGGATTGGAAGTTGATCATGCAGAGAAGACTGGAAAATGCTTTAGCACGAGCCTAAGTATGACTTGTCTTTGGGTGGTATGAATCGTACCACTGGTTGTACTATAATATCTAAGCATGTTGATTGAAGATACAAAAGGGATGTACGGTTCGTACCCAGATGGTACGAGTCGTACTGGAGGGTCATAGGAAGGGATTCAGGGCAGTGTCGTAAGATGATGTGAGGAACCACGAGCATTGGTATGGACCATGGTAGGGTGGTACGGATCGCTGTAGGTGCCCATGACATGAAGTTCAGAGAGTTATCAAAGGAAGGACCTAAAACCACGAGACTAAGTACGAATCATTGTGAGGACCTACGGGTTGTGGAATGAGTCGTAGTACTTGTTGGGAAGAATTTTAGATGTGATTTCCTAGTGGTAATTTCATAACTTCCTAAGATTTGAAATCCTAACTGACATCATTTTGGGATATTTAAAGGGTGTGTGAAGGTGTTTTGATTAGCCTAAGCCCTCATTCTCCCAAAAGATCATAAGTTGAAGGTTCTTCTCTAGTCAAGCTAGGGTTCATCATCTTTTTCATCTCAATTTCTCTTGGGTATTCAAGACAAGATAAGAAATAATCAACCTAGTTATGTAGGGTTATAAATGGGAGAAATCCTTCCACTCTCATGCCGAATTTCATCCTTACCTCATCATTTCAATTCTCCAAGCATGGTTTATCAAAATTCTAGGGTTAGACCCAATTCTCATGAAGTCTCCTATGAACTCTTATGAATTCTAGTCTCTTATGATTAAATTCATGATTTATGATTATGGTTACTTATTTTCTACTAGAATCTCTCAAGGATCTATATTTTCAAGATATGGTGAATTTTCCCAATTATGCATGATTTTATGAATTTCAACTTTATGAGCATATGGTTTCAAGTCATGGCTATTTATTCACATATGTATGATTTCCATGAAACTAAATTTTATGTATCATGTCCAACTCAATTGCATTTATTCTCATGAGTATTTCATGTATACCAAGTATAACTATGATTACATGATTTAGACAAGCTCATGAAAGATCAAGTATGTTTTCATATTGATGATTATGAGCCATGTGCATGTTGTTAGGAGTAGTGTCTATCGCTGAGTTGTCATGCCCCGAGTTTATACCCTGGACGAAACACGGTACCTGAAGTCACAAGTGACCCTAAGTCAACCCCTGGTCTATCATACACACACTCGTATTCTAAGTAATATAAATACATACAATGAAAGTTTGAACTAGAAATATAAGTATTTAAAGGAAATAAAGATGATACATAGTATTAGAACATTTTAAAACAACGCTACAAGTCTGAAATACTAATCTAAGTCTGAAAGCCACTATGTCTAATGAGTGGCTGGGACAAGCCCCAACTAACTCCAAATCTAAATGGAAAGCATGAAAGTATAATAGAAAAATATAAACCACCATCCTCGAAGGATGAGGATTCACCAACTAACAAAGCTAAGGTCTTTGATGAGCGGTCGGCTAACGAAGTTGAGATTGAGATCCTGCAGCTATATCATAAAACGATACGACATAAAAGTATGCATCAGCACTTTGAATGTACTGAGTAAGTGAGAGGAACATCACACAATGAAATAAACAATAAAGAAATGCTGAACTAAAAGACATGCAATGACCAACTGAAACTACTGAACTGAATAACTGAAATGCTGAGGTGGTCTAAAAGACACTGTTTGATGGTCAAAGCATGTTCTAAGTCTGGAATACTGATCTGAACTGAACTAAACTGTGACTGTATTGTACTAACTAGTGGGAAAGTCTATAACTAACATGTAACCACGTGAGCTAAATATGGAGTCCGATGTATACACCGCATCGGTAGGACCCAATATACCTTGCTAGGGTATAAAGGCATGAACTGGGTGATCACAAAAGTCTGGGGCCAAATAGGCCAATAAATGTTGTAACCTACGCTGGCGACGTAGTTTTGGGAACCTGGGTGGGTTGGAACCCCGATCCGCTTGCTGTTAAGTCCTACTCCCACTAGATAATCCCAGAATAAATACTAGGCTAATAGCTCGGAGCTGAGGCCCAAGACTAGTCAGGGATATATAACTGAAAGTACCATGAGAGTCTTATCGGACCATATTCTGAAACTGGGTTCTAGACTAGCCCTAGTTGCTTATCTAGAAGTGTCATAACCATCTAAGAACAAGCTGAAATCTGAAATGGGGTATTAAGGCTAGTCAGAGATATATGTATAAAGTTTCATGGCCTCTTAATGGACCAATAAACTGGATTCTGAATCTGATTCTGAAAACTGGGAGGTAATACGGGCACCTCAGGAGTTTCTGAAGTCAAACTGATCAGTTGACATTTCTGACTAACACTGAGTATTCTAACATTCTCGCTAAAGATGAACAAGAAATAATCCAATTGAGATTCAATACTACTAGCAATATGGGGTTCCCAACAATTGTAAATTCTAGCTAAAATATGATATTCAAGCACTAGAGCAGAATCCCAAATTTTCTAATTCGATGAATAGGGATAGATTTTCATATCACAATATTTATCATTATTGAAATCACAAACTGGTAAAAATAACTATAATTAACATAGAACAATATTCCACAAGAATTAAATGAGGTCTACCAAGAAATTTCTTAACATTCGAAAATTCTGTAGGGCTAGAATTCACCTTTATGGGAATAATCATCAATAAATCGTAAACTTATGGAAACAACAACTAAAATAATTATGGATATCATTGTATGTGGATTCAAGGAAAATTACATGGATTTGCTTCAGATTCAAAAAAAACTCAAGGCCAGGATTTATAGAGCAAATTAGAGAGATTTCGGGGACACAAGGGAAGAACTATTCCCTTGTTGAATTTTCACATACCTGAGTTGAATTTCCTCGGAGAAGGAAGATTGAATCTGTTGCAGTGGTTGTGAAGCCCTAGTCTTTCCTGAGAGTTCTTGAGAGGAAATTATGATTGTTTTCTAAATGTTCACGTGGGGAATAAGGGGAAAAGCCATTCAATCCCTCTAATATCTATGAAATTTTACCTAAAATGACTTAGTTTAGGAACTAAAAAGGTAGGAGATTATAAAAATATCCCTGCACTAAAACCTGAAATCTGGTCGATGGGGTCTCAACGGGTCACTCAGCGAGTCATTCATTGAGACCACGACTCATTGGGACCTCTCATTAGTTCTACTACCTAAAGTCTGAAAAATACCAGATCTGGAAATAGTGGTCACCATGAGGGACCTAACGACTCGTTACTCCATTGCATGACTCATGGCATCATTAATTAGGTACACTATCTATTAAACGTCTGGGGCTGGTAACGGGAGACGTCACGACTCGTTACTGGTGACCACAAATCGTGGTCACCATCCGTCAGGTACACTGCCTAAATCTCAGAAAATTCTCATCCAGCTGGTAAAGACTCATCCCACGACTCGTGGTGACTGACCATGAATCGTGATGTCCTTCCGCTAAGTACACTGTCTCCTCCTCTCATCACATCAATTGCCACTTCCCACGACTGACCTAACGAGTCGTGGGGACTGACCACGACTCGTGGTCTCGTTTGTGGGGTACCTTTTTCCAAACATTCAAACTTCATCTCCTAGCCTCCCCACGAGTCACATCATGACTCATGGGAACCTCCAAAAGGTCACTCAACAACCCGTTCTATGACTTGTACCAGATTTTCCAGATTTTTTGCAAATTTTCTATTTTTAAGTCCCGGGTCTAATCTTTGAGTTTTCAGGGCATTACACGAGTGGCTAGGGGTTCAAGAAAATCTCTAGCCTCATAGCTATATATTAATGTTCAAGCTCTACGGGGATTCACGAGTGATATTATGCCTTAAAATCGTCCCTTTTCTTGGGAAGCTTCGGATGGCTCTACCCACTTGAGCGACATAGTTGGGGCATCGTGTAAGCTCTATCATGATGGTGTCAGTTATGATAAGTCTCCCATTGTTTCTCGTGTTTTATGTTATTCATGTTCATGACTAATGATACTATATTTTATAGCATATTTGACCCATCAGTTAGTTTATGAGCTTTTACTTATGATTTCAGCATGTGCCTTATTCTCATGTTTCAGTTTAGTCTTTGTCACGACCTTTTTTACCCTTTTACGAGCATGTTGTACTTTCTCTACATATTCAGTACATTCAAAGTACAGACCACATACTCTATGATATATTGTCTCATGATATAGGTTCGGGTGATCAGTCCCAGCCCCAACATTAGCTGGCTCCCCCTTCAATCCAGTACTTTCCCAGTTTTGGTGAGTCCTCATGATCCGAGGATCACAGTTTTGATTTATGTCTCCTTCTCTTATGTATTTAAGTTTAAGAATTAGCAAACTAGTTTGGGGGGTTTTCCCATCAGCTCATCATATGAATAGAGGCTTTTCAGACAACTATGATAGATGGTTTATCATTGTTGAATTGTGAATTACGCTTATACTTTATTATATGCAGAAATCCACTTATGTTTTTCTCATGTTTTATTTCCACTTACTTATGCTAATAATCATGCTATGTATGTACCGTGGGTTAGCTTGGAGCCATTCATGATTCTTGGTCCCATGTCTCAGTACGGGGTCCACGCTCAGGTCATGAGAAACTTGATATCAGAGCATTAGGTTTAGGTATATCCTAGAATGTCTAAAAGATGCATTAAGTAGATTCCTTTTCATGAGTGTTAAGCGCACCACACTTATGAGGAAGAGGCTACAAAGAGTTTTAGGAAACTTCCCTTCTTTCATAATTCTTTCCCATTCTATGAAGTTCAACTCCCTTTATCCTTCTCACTTAGGCTATATGCAATTGCAAAAGTATGCCTCCTCACCGAGTCAATGGAAGATGAAATGGTAATGGCAATGGAGATGGGCACCAGCTAGCCCCACTAGCTCTAGTCGATCCTTTGTAGGTGTCACGACCCGATTGAGGCCCGAATGGCGACACGGGATAAGGAGCCCCGAGAGACCCCAAGTCAACCCATGGAATAGCATACATCTAACTCAATCAAGAACTGAATAACCAACAACACAATCATAGTGGAATTCTAACTTGAATGTAACATCCGAATATAAAATCTAAAGCTGATTACATACATATGTATGAATAGACTCTATACATGACGAGTTGATGGGACAAGACCACAACTAACTAGACAAGCTCAAACTGAAATGCATAAATAAAAGCTGAATAGTCTAGTCCTCGAAAGATGAGGACTCACTAATAAAGTAAACGCTAACTCTGATAAGCTGACTAAGAGCAGGGCTGAAGCTGAGAGTCAGGTCCTGTATCATAAAATAATACAACATAGAATGTATGCGGTCAGTGCGTGGAATGTATCGAGTATGCAAGGTAAGCAAAACCGCTTAAGAAAGGAAATCAGTTAAAACATTTCATAGCATAACATAATCTTTAAGAATCTGAGGGGAGGGCTTGCATGCATTCTTTTTGAAATAATGATCTTTTCATAACATGATAATACATAGCTTTATAACATCAACACTGACTGGAATGACTCAAAGCTGAAATATGACGTTTATAGAAAAGCTGAACATTGAGTCAAACCTTTCTTTTAGAACATGCATGTGTATATAATAATCATGAGTGATGAATATGCATAACTGAATCATGAGAAGCACTGGGAGACTCATCACTTAACCGACATACCACGATAGAGCTTACGCGGTCCCAACTATCACACTCAAGTAGGTAGAGCCACCTAAAGCCTTACCAGGGCTAGGGACGATACCATGATATCGATATCTAACTCGAGGCCCAATCGAGGCAGGGGATAACTGAGGTCCCAAAATAATATATACATAATAGTGTAAACCTACGTTGGCGCATAGTTCTGGGGCATAGGTTAATCGACCTTCAACCCATTTGGTGCTAGACTCTTCTGTTAAAAACATGCATATGCTCTACATCATTTTATAACGAAGCTCAACATTGTCTATTGACAAAGCTCAATAATGAAATACATCTAAAATATGAAATTATGCATAGACTCTACATCGTGTGATAATGAAGCTCAACATTATCTATTGACAAAGCTCAATAATGAAATACATCTCAAATATAAAATCATGCATATGAGAAGCTTTAGCACAAAACATACAAAAGCTCAAAGATAATATGGAGTCTTTGATCTGGGGCATATTTATATGCCCAAGTGATACTCAAATGCATCGTTTTTGCCTTGTTTATCCAACAATGTTAGTACATTCTCATGTAAATTGTAGG
>JACEIK010003105.1:130224-143629 GCA_018107945.1 Datura stramonium | reverse complement strand
CCTTGTCGGTCACGTAGCAGTTTAGCTCCTGTTTTCTTGATTCAGAAGTAATTAGACAGCATGGTGGCCTTGTCGGCCCGCATAGGTTCCCTTATGTTGAGGTGGTTCTGGTTAGCTATTGTTGTTGTACAGGTGGCTATAGGCCTAGCCGGCCAAGGGTTGTATTTATAGTCATTATATAGCCCATTGATTTCATAAATCAGAGTTAGAGCCAGTCAGGCACTAGGAGTTCTTAGGCTCAGCAGTCTAGCAGTTTAGGTCCTAGTAGGGCACCAGGTGCCAGTCATACCCCCCAAGGCGGGGTGTGAAAAAACCCACCTTTCCTAAGCTAAAACGACGTAGTTTAGGGTTTTATAGCAAGAAAAAATTGAAAATTCCCTAAATAAATCTTCCCAGAAAACTGTCCAAGTCGATCAATGGGTCGTACTAATGACTCGTTCGAAGAAACGACGACTCGTGGTATGGCCCGTCATAAGAACTACTGAGAACTAGCCTCTGGAATTGAACCACGGATAGATAGGACAAATCATAAGCATTACTAAGAACTAGCCTCCGGAATTGAACCACGGATAGATAGGAAGACTCTTCCTTTAGTCAAACGGGTTGTTAAGTCGATCATTACTTGTACCTTTAACAAAATTGAACCTCCTTATCACGAGCCTCACCATGACTCATGGGTTCTTCCAGCGAGTTGTGGTCTTGATAAGTTATATGCACTGGAAATTCATGCAACCAAATGACGACCAGTGACCACGGGTCGTCACTTCTCATCACGAGTCGTTGGACAATTTGTGGTATCCCCAACTGCTAAGCCCAGCCTTTCCTACAACTGCAAACAACGACTAATTATTCCAAGCAACGATTCGTTGCATCGCACTTTGTCTGCACCGCCGCCAGGACTACCCATCACCATGACTGAGTACAACGACCCGTGGTTTGATACCACGAGTCGTTATATCGCCCGTTCTATGATATTTTTCCAGTTTCAACAGTTTTCAACTTTTAACTCCTGAGTCTACTCTTAGGCACTTTAGGGATATTACAATACATCACCCTAGGGAACATTCATCCTCGAATGTAGGAAACAAGAAGAAAATAGAAACATGCAATTATTATATTCAAATACTAATCATTTAAATCGAAAACTAACGGAATGACTACCTTCGATTCATATCACATAGCTGAACTGATCTCATGCTTCACGTACACATCCATACACATAATAGAAACTTGAACACATGAACTGAACATGAAAACTAAATAGAGTCATAGAACACAACTAATACCTCAATTCGGAACTGAGCCGGTAGAGAATAAATGTGGCTATTTAGCCATCATATCCACTTCGGCTTCCCACATAACTCCATCGACATGTTGATTTCTCCATAAGACTTTAACTTATGCTACTTCCTTATTCCTTAGTTACCAAAACTGATGATCTAATATTTCCACCAGGACTTCCTCATAGCTAAGGCTATCTTTTACACCAACGCTGTCCACCGAAACTACTAAAGCTGGATCTCCCAAACATTTCTTCAATGGTGATACATGAAACACAGGATGCACGGAAGATAACTTTGAGGGCAAGTCCAACTCATATGCTACCTTACCAACTCTTCTCATAATCCGGTAGGGACCAACATAACGGGAACTGAGTTTTCCTTTCTTCCCAAATCGCATGACTCCCTTCATGGGAAATACCTTCAGAAATACCTAATCTTCTACCTCGAACTCTAACTCTCTCCTACTCACATCAGCATATGAATTTTGACGACTCTGAGCGGTTTTAAGCCTATCCCTTATCAATTGAACCTTCACAATAGCGTCATGAACTGAATACGGCCCTATCATAGTTGCCTAACCGACCTCAAACCATCCGATGGGCGATTTATATCTCTGCCCATAGAGTGCCTCGAACGGTGCCATATGGATACTGGAGCGGTAGCTGTTATTGTAAGAGAATTCAATCAAGGGAAAGTGGTCATCCTAACTACCTTTAAAGTCCATCACGCAAGCTCTCAACATGTTTTTGAGATTTTAGATTTTCCGCTCCATTTGACCATCCATTTGCGGATGAAATTCTATGCTGAGTTTACTTGAGTTCCAAGCCCTTTTTGAAAAGATCGCCAAAACTGAGAGGTAAATTGAGTACCTCCGTTTGAAATAATTGACAAGGGCATTCCATGTAATCGAACCAACTCTCAGATATACAATTTGGCATAATCATCCATTGAATCTGTGGTTTTGACTAGTAGAAAGTGTGCAGCCTTGGTCAACCTGTCTACCACCACCCAAATAGAATCATAGTGTCGACGAGTACGAGGTAGGCCTGTAATGAAATCCATATTAATCTCTTCTCACTTCCAAGTGGGAATGCTAATATCCTGAAGTACGCCTCCCAGCCTTTGATGCTCGACTTTTACTTGCTAACAGTTCGGGCACCTAGTTACGAATCCTGCAATATCCTTCTTCATGCCGTTCCACCAATATATTTCCTGCAAATCATGATATAATTTGGTGGCACCCGGATGGATAGAATACCTAGATCCATGTGCCTCATGCAATATCCGGCCCCTCAAGTTGTCAACATCTGGAACACATAGATGACCTTGGTACCGCAACACACCATCTCCCCATTAGGAGAAGACCTCCACCTTCTGACTCCTAACAACTTCTTTCAGCTTTACCAAAATTGGATCCTCATCTTGTCTAGCTTTCACATCAGTCACCAAGGATGATTCTGATATGTTTTTCACAACAACGCCGCCATCGGTCGAGTCGACCAATATAACTCCCAACCTTGCAAGTCGATGGACATATTTCACCAACTCCTTTCCCTTATCCACGTGGGACATACTCTCCGTAGAGAGCCTACTAAGTGCGTCCGCTACGAGATTAGCCTTACCCGGGTGGTAAAGGGCACTCATATTGTAGTCCTTGAGTAGCTCCAACCACATCCTTTGCTGAAGATTGAGATCTTTCTGCATGAACACATATTGCAAGCTCTTGTGGTCCATAAATACATCCATGTGGACCCCATAAAAGTAATGCCTCCATAGCTTCAATGCAAACACTACCGCAACCAACTCAAGATCATGGGTCGGGTAATTCTTCACATGGACTTTCAACTGTCTTGAGGCATATGCTATCACTTTCCCATGCTGTATCAACACACACCCAAGTATGATTCTCGAAGCATCACAATACACCACAAAACCATCAGTACCCTCGGGTAGGGTCAATAGTGGTGCTGAAGTGAGTCAAGTCTTCAACTCTTGGAAGCTTTTCTCACAAGCCTCCGACCATGGGAACTTTACCTTCTTTTGAGTCAACTTGGTCAAAGGTGTTGCAATGGAGGATAAGCCCTCAACAAACCTCCGATAGTAGCCATCTAAACTAAAGAAACTCCGAATGTCCAGAGGATTCACCGGTCTAGGCCAATTTTTCACCGCCTCGATTTTATGAGAATCTACCTTTATGCCCTCACTCGATACCACATGGCCCAAAAATGTCACGGAGTACAACCAAAACTCACACTTGCTGAACTTTGCATACAACTGGAGATCCTTGAGGGTCTGGAGCATTACTCTCAAATGAGCGGCATGCTCCTCCTCGCTCCGAGAGTATATAAGGATGTCGTCAATGAACACAATCCGGAACATGTCCAGATACGGCTTGAACACCCTGTTCATCAGGTCCATAAAAGCTATAGGAGCATTGGTTAGTCCAAAAGACATAACTACAAACTTATAATGGCCATAACGCATCCTGAAGGCTGTCTTCGGGATATCACTCTCCCGAACTCGGAGCTGATAATACCCAAACCTGAGATCTATCTTTGAGAAACACTTGGCACCCTAAAGCTGGTCAAACAAATCATTGATCCTGGGCAAAGGATACCTGTTCTTAACGGTGACCTTGTTCAACTGCCGATAGTCAATGCACATCCGAAGCGAACCATCCTTCTTCCGGACAAATAACACCGGTGCACCCCATGGAGACTTGCTTGGTCTGATAAAGCCCTTATCTAACTGGTCCTTCAACTGATCCTTCAACTCCTTTAGCTCGGCTGGAGGCATCCTATTGGGAGGAATAGATATAGGTTGCGTATCAGGTAAAATATCAATACCAAAATCAATTTCTCTCTCAGGTAGAACACTTGGCAAATCATCGGGAAAGACCTCTGGATACTCACACCACAGGGACTGATTGGTTAGTCGGGGTCTCAGATTCAACATACTTAACCCTAACTAAATGATACATGTAACCCTTATAAATCATTTTCCTGGCCTTAAGATATGAAATAAATCGACCTGCTGGAATAGACGAACTACCCTTCCATTCCAAGACTGGTTCACCCGAAAAACGGAATTCCACCGCACGATTTCTACAATTAACAGAAGCATAACATGAAAACAACCAATCAATGACAATAATGATGTCAAAGTCAGTCATGGATAACTCTACTAGGTCTGCGGAAGTGACCCTATGCAACACTGTAATGGGACAACCTCTATACACCCGAAGATTAAGAATGGTTCCGACAGTATTTCAGGGCTAACTCCAAAGCTACTAGAAATATAAGGGGTCACAAAAGACAAAGTAGCTCCTTGATCTAACAAGGAATAAGAATCAATATGGAATACTTGCAATATACCAGTGACCACATCTGATGAAGCCTCCTACTCCTTGCGGGATGCTAAAGAATAAAACCTGTTTTGGCGTTGACCGCCTGCTGAACTAGCAGAGGCACCCTACTGAGGGGGACATGCTGCTGGAATGGCAGAACTGGCTGCTGGCATATGAGCTCCACCAACCCCTGACCTGGCCGAAGGGCAATCCTGAGTCTGAGTCCGGGTCTGCCACACCCGAAGCAAGCATCTGAGCCGACTAAGCACCTCCCAGGATGGTTCTTGCCGCAACTTGCACAAGATGGGAAAGTGCGAGCTATCTGCATGCTACCCTGGCCCCTCGACTCAGGAGCCCTACTCCTCCGATCCCCCCCGGAGTCTAGATGGCCTATTGGCTGATAATAGTGCTGAAGCAATGGACCTAGACTAAGACTGCTGACACTGTCCACCCCATGACCTGACCTGAAAAGTCCCATAACTGTGAGTCATGGCCCTCTTGGCCTCTCTCTACCTTCGATATACCGACTCCATCTGCTAAGCATGCAACACAATATGAGAAAAGTCGATATCCCAATGGAACATGGAGATCCTGCAATCCTTATCCAGATAATCTGCCATCCCAAGCACAAAATGATTCACCTAAGCCCTCTGATCCACCACCAACTCTGGAGCATACTTGGATAAATGGGTGAACTCCAATGCATACTCCTTAACGGACATGTCACCCTGTTTCAAATTAACAATCTCGGCCTCCTTGACCTCTCTCATCTCCCGAGGGAAGAACCAATCCAAAAACATCACATGGAACTCTTCCCAACCTACCGAGCCTGCACCCACTGCTCTTGCATCTCTCCACTACTTGAACCATATGTGAGCCACCCCCTTTAGCTTATAGGAGGTCAAGTCAACACACTCCCCATTATTCACCCCCATAACCTGAGTGATTTTCAGAATCTCCTCAATGAAATCGTGTGGTTCCTCGCCTACGTTTGACCCCGTGAACTTAGGAAGGCTCATCCTCAAGAAATCCCTCACGCTAGTTGCCGCTGCATTCCAATTCTGAGGGTAATGTGACACTGTCTGATTATGAACCTGGGTAGCCATAGCGTGTGCCAACATCTGTATCATTTCCCTAAACTATACGTGGGCTGCTGGCTTTGGTGCGTGCTCCTTGTGAACGGGTGGGGCTGGCTAATGCCCGTCACCATTGGCACCCTCATGATCATTGCCATTTCCATTTCTTCTAATGTTCACTTGGCATGAAGGCATGATTCTGCAAACGCGAATAACATAAATTAGAAGGATAGGAAAAACTTTTCATCTCACGATATAGATTATGAAAGAAGGGAACATTTCCAAAACGTCTCGTAGCCTCTTCATCATAAGTGTGGCGCGCTTCAATCCAATGAAAAAGACTCTACTTAAGGCGGCTTTAATACACCCTAGGACACTTCAAACCTATTTCTCTGATACTAAGTTTGTCACGACCCGAATGTAGACCCGGATCATAACACGGGACAAGGAACCCCAAGACGCCCAAAGTCGACCCATGGCATAAGCATACATCTAACTTCATTTATTATAATGGAAGACTGAACATAAGGCATAAGGGGAAACATAGCATAATATGACATATCAAACTACCTAAATGACTTAGACATACATGAGCTGAATTCTATATCCTGTCTAAAAGCCTCTACTGCAATGATTGGTTGGTTGGACAACACCACCAACTAACCCGAACGAATACTGAAACATAAAATGATAACACGTCTATCCTCAAATAGCCCTCAGAACATGAGGACTCACCAAAATGCTGAAGGAAAACTCTTAGATGATCTAGGGATACGGGTGAGCGTGAGAGCTGGGTCCTGTGTTATGAAACGATACAGCATAGAAAGTATGCATTCAGTACGTGGAATGTACTGAGTATGCAAGGTAAGTAAAATGGACATTGAAAATATATAAAACTCATAAATGATCATAAGAGTAGCATGTCATGCTCATATCGTAAATATCATAACATAACATAAGGCTCAAGGTTTTCAAAACATTTGTAATACAAACATAATCCTCCACCGAGTCCGTGGTTTTAACCAGTAGAAAATGAGCAGCTTTAGTCAGCTTGTCTACCACTACCCATATGTAATCATACTGTTGGTGAGTATGAGGTAGGCCTGTAATGAAATCCATATTAATCTCTTCCCACTTCCAAGTGGGAATGCTAATATCCTGGAGTATGCCTCCCGGCCTTTGATGCTCGACCTTTACTTCCTGATAGTTCGGGCACTTGGCTATGAATTCTGCAATATCCTTCTTCGTGTCGTTCCACCAATATATTTCCCACAAATCATGATACATCTTGGTGGCACCTGGATGGATATATTATATGGATCCATAAGCCTAATTCAACATCTGACTCCTCAAATCATTGACATCCGGAACACATAGGCGACCCTGGTACCGAAGCACACCATCTCCCCCTTGGGAGAAGACCTACACCTTCGAAGTCACCTTCTGACTTCGAACGTCTTCCTTCAACTTCACTAAAATTGGATGCTCATCTTGTATAGCTTTCACATCAGTTACAAACAATGATTCTGATCAATTCTGGACAACAACACTGCCATCGGTCGAGTCGACCAACCTAACTCCCAACCTTGAAAGTCAATGGACATCCTTTACCTTCTCCTTCTTCCCCTCATCCACATGGGACACACTCTCCATAGAGAGTCTAGTATGTGTGTCCAATACCACATTAGCCTTACCCAAATGGTAGAGGAAACTCATATCGTAGTCCTTGAGTAGCTCTAACCACCTTGTTTGCCGTATGTTGAGATCTTTTTGCGTGAACATATATTGTAAGCTATTGTGGTCCGTAAATACATCCACATGGACCCCATACAAGTAATGTCTCCATATCTCTAATGTGAATACCACCGCAGCCAATTCAAGATCATGGATCAGGTAATTCCTCTCATGAACTTTCAACTTTCTTGAGGCATATGCTATCACTTTCCCACGCTGCATCAATACACACCCGAGTTCAATTCTCGAAGCATCACAATACACCACAAAACCATCAGTACCCTCAGGTAGAGTCAACACCGGTGCTGATGTATGTCGAGTCTTCAACTCTTGGAAGCTCTTCTCACAAGCCTCCGACAATTGGAACTTCACCTTCTTCAGAGTCAATTTGGTCAAAGGTGCCGCAATAGATGAGAAACCCTCCACAAATCTTCAATAGTAACCTGCTAAGACTAAAAAGCTCCTAATATCTGAAGGGTTCACCGATCCGGGTCAATTCCTCACTACCTCTATTTTCTGTGAATCCACCTTTATACCTTCACTTGACACCACGTGACCCAAGAACGCTACTTAATCCAAGCAGAAATAGCACTTGCTGAATGGCATATAGCTGGTGTTCCTTGAGAGTCTGAAGTACTACTCTCAAATGAGCGGCATGCTCCTCCTCGCTCGAAGAGTATATCAGGATGTCATCAATGAATACTATCACGCACATGTCCAGATATGGCTTGAACATCCTGTTCATTAGGTCCATAAAAGCTGAAGGGGAATTGGTTAGTCCAAAGGACATAAAAACAAATTCGTAGTGACCATACCGGGTCTTGAAAGCTGTCTTTGGGATGTCACTCTCCCGAACCCTAAGCTGGTGATACCCAGACCTGAGATAAATCTTGGAGAAACACTTGGCACTCTGAAGATGATCAAATAAGTTATCAATATTGGGAAGAGGGTATCTGTTCTTGATGGTAACCTTGTTCAACTGTCGATAATCAATACACATTCAAAGAGAACCATCCTTCTTCCGGACGAAGAGAATTGGTGCACCCCATAGGGACTTACTCGGCCTAATGAAGCCCTTATTTTACAAGTCTTTCAACTGCTCTTTCAATTCCTTTAGCTCAGCTGGATCCATCCTGTAGGGTGGAATAGATATAGGCTAGGTTTCAGGAAGAAGATCTATACAAAAATCAATCTCACGCTCAGGAGGAATTCCAAGCAAATCATCAGGAAAGGCCTATGGATACTAACGTACTATTAATACGTACTGGATAGTCGGGGTCTCGGACTCAACGTCCTTAACCCTAACTAGATGGTACATACACCCCTTGGAAATTATCTTCCTGGCCTTTAGGTAAGAGATGAAACGACCTGCAGGCACAGTTGAACTACCTCTCCATTCTAAGACTGGCTCACCCGGAAATCTGAACTCTACTGCCCAGGTTCTACAATTAACTAAAGCGTAGAATGCAAATAACCAATCCTTGCAAAGAATAACATCAAAATTGGACATGGCTAACTTTATCAAATCAGTTGAGGTGACCTTCTGAATGATTGAGACTGGGCAACCTCTATACACCCGTCTAGCTATAACTGAGTCACCTAGTAGAGTAGAAACTGAGAAGGGTTCTGATAAGACTTCGGGACTAACTTCGGAGCTACTGGACACATAAGGTGTCACAACAGACAAGGTAGCTCCCAGATCTAATAAAGCATAAACATCAACATGGAAGACTCATAACATACCAATGAACATATCGGGGGAGACCTCCTGCTCCTGACGAGATGCTAAGGCATAGAATCTATTTTGGCGTTGACTGCCAGCTATGCTAGTAGATGCCACCTGATGTGCTGAGCGTGAGGGAGGGGCTACCGAAAAAGAAGCTGGGCCACAACCCCCAATCTGATCCTATCTCGCTGCTAGACAATCTCTAAGCATGTTTCCGGGCTGTCCACACCTGAAACAAGCTCCTAAACCTGCCAACCACTGGCCTGAGTTCCCCTGACCACATCTGTGACAAGCTGGGATGCTAGAATCTGCGGGTCTACTGCTCTGACCCCTCGAGCCTGATGCTCTCCCTCTCTGATCATTTCTAGGCCGGGATGACACACTCAATGCTGAAAAAGCCAGGGAGGATTATGTTTGGTGGTTCTGCATATGGTGCCCACCTCCTAACCTCAGTTGAGAAAATTTGTGGTCATCGTTCCTATCCCTCTTGGCCTCTCTCTCTCTCTCAAATCTGCTACCTCCATCTGCTGGTCGTACAACACCATCCGAGGGAAGTCCATGTCCTGATGGAGCATAGCAATCCTCCATTCCATTTCCAAATAGACTTCTATCCCATGCAAAAATTTTCTCACCCACGGCCTCTGGTCAGCCACAAACTCAGGGGCATATTTCGATAGGCGTGTGAACTTAAGTGAATACTCTTGCATTGTCATTCTCCCTTGCTTCAAATTTATGAACTCAGTTGCCTTCATCTCCCTTATCGCTCGAGGGAAGAACCGATCTATAAATACAACATAAAACTTTTCCCAAGTGATCGGACCTGCTCTAGAAACCCTGTTATCCTTCCATTGGCGAAACCAGATATGTGCGACCCCCTTCAACTAGTAAGAGGCCAACTCTACGCACTCAACACCATTCACCCTTATGACTTGGGTGATGTTGACCATCTCATTTACGAACTCATGCAGGTCCTCATCTACCGTGGACCTAAGGAACTCTGGCGGGTTCATCCTCAAGAAGTCTCTGACTGAAGCCACTGCTGCGTTTCTATTTTTCGGAACATGCACAAAGGCCTGCTAATTAACCTGAGTGGTCAAGGCCTGAGCAAGCATCTGAATAGCGGTTCGAAACTCAGCATGGGCAGCTGGCTCCGGTGCTTGGGGATCCTGAACTATGGGGCTTGCTGATACCCATGACCATTGCCATCCTCGTGCCTTCACCATCTCCATTCCTCCTTCCGTTCACTCTTTGAGGAGCCATGATTCTGCAATCGCGAATAGCACAAATTAGAAGGATAGAAAGACTTTTCATTGCATGACATAGATCATGAAAGAAGGAAACATTTCCTAAATGTCTCGTAGCCTCTTTATCATAAGTGTGGCTTGATTCACACCCATGAAAAACACTCTACTTAACGCGGATTTTGGACACCCTAGGACACTTCAAACCTATTGCTCTGATACCAAGTTTCTCAGGACCCGAATGGAGGCCTGGATCATGACATGGGACAAGGATCCCCGAAAGACCCCAAGCCGACCCATGGCATAATCATACACCTAACTCAATCAAGAACTGAATAACCAACAATACAATCATAGCGGAAGTCTAACTTGAATATAACATCAAAATATAAAATCTGAAGCTGATTACATACATATGTTGGAATAGCCTCTATACATGATGAATTGATGGGACAAGACCCCAACTAACTCAACAAGCTGAAATTGAAATGCGTAAATAAAAGCTGAATAGTGTAGTCCTCAGAAGAAGAGGACTCACCAATAAAGCAAACGCTAACTCTGATAAGCTGACTAAGAGCGGGGATGAAGCTGAGAGTTGGGTCTTGTTTCATGAATCAATACAACATAGAAAGTATGCGGTCAGTACGTGGAATGTACCGAGTATGCAAGGTAAGCAAACCCGCTTAAGTAAAGGAAATCATTTAAAACATTTCATAGCATACCATAAGCTTTAAGTATTTGAGGGGAGGGCTTGCACGAATTCTTTCAAAAATCATGATCTTTTCATGACATAATAATATATAGATTTATAACATCAACACTGACTCGAATAACTCAAAGCTGAAGTATGAAATTTATAGAAAAGTTGAACAATGAGTCAAAGCTTTTAGAACATGAGTAATGAATATGCATAACTGAATCATGAGGAACACTGGGAGACTCGTCACTTAACCGACATACCACGGTAGAGCTTACATGGTCCCAACTATCACACTCAAGTGGGTAGAGCCGCCCAAAGCCTTGCCAGGGCTAAGGATGATACCATGATATCGATATCAAGCTCAAGGCCCAATCGGGGCAGGGGATAGCTCACAAGGGAGGTCCCAAAAAAAATATAGACAATAGTGTAAATCTATGTTGGCGTGTAGTTCTGGGGCATAGGGTGATCGACCCTAAACCTGTTCGGTGCTAGACTCTTCTCCCAAAAATAAGCATATGCTCTACATCCTTTTATAACGAAGCTCAACATTGTCTATTGACAAAGCTCAATAATGAAATACATCTCAAATATGTAATTATGCATAGACTCTACATCGTGTGATAATGAAGCTCAACATTATCTATTGACAAAGCTCAATAATGAAATACATATCAAATATAAAATCATGCATATGAGAAGCTTTAGTTCAAAACTTACAAAAGCTCAAAGATAATTGGGAGTCTTTGCTCCAAAACCATGTGGAAAGCTTACTCTAGAGACAATACATCATATATACTTGATATAAGGGCCTTGCCCAAAAGTTTATCATGCTTGGAACTACTCAGATCTTTTTGAGAGAAATATCATAATCACGGGTAGCTTTAAAACGTATTTTTCATCATAATATCTCATCATCATCATACATTCATCAAGAATCTCTTCTTTTATGAACTTCTTATCAATGGGCCTTAAATTTCATAAAGCTAGAAACATGATTTTTGATTAAAAATAATTTAAAATCTGCCCATGCTTCATAATTCAATAGTGGAAACACAATTTAATCATACCCATGTATAGAAATAGAAGATTCATGCATTTGGGTAAAAATCCCATAACTTGATCATAGGAAATTCTCATAACTTAGATAGAAATTGGGCATGGGTGTGGAAGGAAACACCTACTCGTAACCCTACATACCTGAAAGAGCTTAATTCCACCACTTTCTGATTGCCCAATCAGAATTTGAATGGGAACCTTGAAAGTTTGCTCTAGATCACCTCCTTTAACTCTCTAAGTTTGCATGCATGAAATGAATGACTTAGAATAGGTTTTCCCCTCATAAACCCACCATTAGGAGCCTCAAAAAACGTAGTATAGGGCCTTAGGATGTAGGAATGATGAAAATGCCCTTAATGATTACGTAGAAATTTCTTCACTGGACGAACCAACGGGCGCTCCAACGGGTCGTTGGAGGATACCATGACCCGTAGTGACGATCCGTGCTATACACTATCAGGGCTTTGGTCTCGATCTAACCCACGACTCAAAATGATTGGTCGTGCTACAATACAATGGGTCATTCTATTCACCGTTGTTTCCTCCTGCAAACTTTGCACCTCATCATATAATGAGCCTCACCACGACTCGTTAAATCCACCAAGGGGTCGTGGTTTCCTTCCGTCGAACCCACTGAAAATCTCCCACTCAAACGGCGACTCCTAACCACGATCTGTGGTAACTCATGATGGGTTGTGGGATGACCCGTTACTTCCCAGATGCAAAAATCCATCTCCCATCATGTGTACAAATGACGACTCATTATTTCCCACAACGAGTCATTACATCGGTCGTTGCTTCCACTATCCCCAGACTAGATACTTTCAATGACTCATCCCAATGGGTTGTTGGTTGGACCAACAATCTGAGGGTCACCCATTCTGCAATATTTTTCCCAGTTTCAGCAATTTTAAACTTTTAACTCCTAGGTCTACTTGTAGGCACTTTCGAGGTATTACAGTAGGAGCAGGTAACTCATGATGAGTTCAGGGATGCGTTTTTACATATTTTCCCAAGCTATGACAGCCTAGGTAAACCAACAGGTGGTGGCCTATGTGAATGAAAATGGGAATGCGGTGGCAGCTAGTGTACAAGATTTCACCAGGATGAACCCACCTGAGTTTCATGGGTCAAAGGTGGATGAGGATCCATAGGAGTTTATGGAGGAATTCAAGAAGATAACTCAAATTATGGGTGTTACAGGAGAGGAGAGTGCAGACTTAGTCCCCTATCAACTAAAGGG
>JACEIK010003105.1:102879-114986 GCA_018107945.1 Datura stramonium | reverse complement strand
GAGGGATCGCCTCCTCGTCTATGAGTACCTGCAGGCAAGTAATGCAGCGCCCCAATAGGCGTCAGTACCGCTGGTACTGAGTATGCAAAGCAACTAAATACAACTGAATACAAATAACATAACTAGCAATTCTAAATAGTAGGAGATAACTGAATCTGAAGAAACTGATATGAACTGAATCAGGAATTCTGTGATGTGATAGGGCAGGAGCGTACCTATAGACGCGGTGGCCTGCTGTCTATTAACTAATATATAGCACATAAATATATACATATATAGCAAGAAAGAGCCAATACCAACCCTCATAAGCCGGATGACGCCAAGCAAGAAAACAATCTATATACCCCTACCCGGGTCAAAACCAGCCAAAAATAAGTTACTCCACTCATCTGCTAACTACGAGCAACTCTACCGACCCCCTGGGTCTCCGGCTCGGGCCATAGCCTCCAATATAAATAACCGTGTGTAAGTTCGGAGGACTCCTATACTGTATCTGTAACTGTAACTGAATCTGAATCTGCTCCCTGGGCGCTAGCGCACAACAGGGTTTTCTGTACTGTAATACTGATAAGCCTGATATGGGGAAAACTTCATCCCATCTTCGTCTAAACAGGGGACGGCATGCCACTCCTTGGAGTGACGTTAACCCACCCGCTTAGTGGGCGACACGATTACCAACCCAGGGGCGGCGAGGGCGCTCAAAAGGGTGCCCTCACGACACAAACAAGTCTCAACAAACAATAAGCACATATATAGTAAGCATGTTTAACTGAAAACTACTATCTGAATTCTGATTTCTTATTCTGATCTCTTTCTGTGTTTATCTGATTCTCATACTGTTTTAATACTGAATCTGTGATCTTTATCTAGCTGCATGGCTAATCTGTAGCCAAGATACTATCTGTCTGTATGGCTAATATGTAGCCAAGATATCATCTGTCTAAATGGCTAATCTGTAGCCAGGATACTATCTGTCTATCTGATTTTACTTTACTAACTCTTAATCTGAATATCTGTCANTCACATATATGTCAATTAGTACTAAATACATCAATATTCTGAAAGAAAACGTCACTTTCGATATATTTATAGCCCAAACTTAGGCTTATCGAAAGACGGTGCCCCCATACGGTGCTGTGGAATTTGAGAATAGAGATGGAAAAAGGTTAAAGGTTAACGGGCAAAGAATAAATCTATATTTGGGATATACGAAGGAAATAAGAAGTATTGAGGTGGTGTACCTTGATGATGCATGAAGAATCATGCAAGTTACGTCATGCCACGATGTTAGATCAGGCGTTGCATGGGTGTCACGATTCGAACATACACCCGAATCGTAGATACGGGACAAGGACCCCAAGTCGACCTATGGCTCATGCATACAACTATTCTCATTCAAATAAGCGGAACGATAATCATAAGGATATAGCGGAAACGTAATCATAACATAGCATCAAGAAACACCAAATGTTTACTCAGCTAAATACTACATACTTGTTCGAAAGCCTCTAAAACATAAGATGGGTTGATGGGATAATATCCCCAACTAACCCGACCAGTACTGAAACACAAAAAAAAACATGGAAGTCTATCAAACGTCCCTCTAAACATAAGGACTCACCAATAAGATGATACGTAGGATGGGGTGGACTAAAGATGAGGATGAGCCTAAGATCCGGTCCCTGTATCATGAAACGATACAGCATAGAAAGTATGCGGTCAGTACGTGGAATGTACTGGGTATGCAAGGTAAGTAAAATGGACATTTTAAAAGTAAACTAAAACTCATAAATAGACATAGGAGGAGGACATTATGTGTGCATCAAAATCTTCGTAATATAACATACGACTCAAGACTTTCAAATCATTCATAATCATTTATTATCATAATCGTAGGTAACCTTATCAAAATATTACTTGAACCAAATAACATAAACATAAATATGCATAAAAACATGCGGAACAATGGGAGGACTCGTCATAACCGACACCATCATGTTAGAGCCTTTCATGATGCCCTACTATCTCACTAAAGTGGGCAGAGCAGACCCTGGCTTGCCAGGCGAGGGTTGTGAATAAGGCATGATATCAAATTTGATGGGGGATCATTATCATAACATCATAACATTTACAACCCATGGTGGCACGTGGTCATGAGACACCAGCGTAGTCCTTTGAACGCCGGGTTGCTCGGTGCTAGACACGGCTCCCAAAAATATGCATATAGGCTCATACATAAATCATTAACATCATGCATAAAAATTAATTGGCTAAGATATGACATTTATCATCATTGATCCCCTTTAAAACATGCTTAGCCAAGAATCAAGGCCCTTTTTATCGGCCAACATCATAAATCGATAAATCATGAAATTCGTTTATCATGAAATTCGCTTTCATAAACCATAAATCATTCTTCATCATATGGACATTGACAAATTCTTCGTCATACTCAATTCTTTCAAAATATACTCATAAACATGGGTAACTTGGATTCATCTATTTCCATAATCAATAAACTTAAAATAATGAATATTCAAAGTATAAATCATAATTTCCATGAACTTCCATGAACGGGAAATTTAGACTTAAAAGGATTGAAACATGATTTTGATGAAAATAATACTAAACCTGCCAATGTGCATATTTCAATAAATAAAACTCAATTAAAACATATCTATAAGGAGAAATCACAAGGGACATGCTTGGGTAAAAACCCCATGGAATTTGGGTAGGAGAATTCATGAATTTAATCGAAATTGGGCATGGGTGAGGAAGAATTCCACCCACTATAAAACCCTACATACTTGGGAATGGATAGATTTGAAGTTCCTTTAACACACACAAAGAAAAACCGAAGAAAATTCTTGGGGAAGAAGGCCTTGAATCTCCCAAAAACCTCTCTAGAATCCTTGCATGAGAATGGGCATGTATAAAGGAGTTAACTCATATTATCATACTCATAAAATATCGAAAACGACATAGTCTAGTGGCTAAAAATGAGGGAAGGTCGAAAATACCCTTAAAATAATTTCCCTGAAAACCGGCCCCGACAAATAACAACCGACCCAATCTGTCATGGCAACATACTACGGCTCGTGGTATCGAATCATCAGTGCACCGCCTTATAACACACCAAATCCATTCCCACAACTCATTAGGATGAGTCGTTATTTTCAAACCACGGTCGTTGAATCGACCGCTCGTCAACTCCTGACCAACCGACTCCCCTTTCCACGAGCCTCATCAAGACTCATTGTGACTTCCAACAAATCGTGGTTTCCATTCATTGAATGCAATCGGAAACCTCAACCAACAAGTAACGATTTGAAACATTGGGTCGTTGTCTCTCACCACTGACGTGAGATGGCCCATTTCTTCCTCCTCAGCCCTAAGTCCCAACCTCCCAACGATCGGTGATAGTGGCTCATTATTCCCGACAATCCAAGTTGTTGTACTATCCGTTGTTTCCTATGATTCCCTAACTTCTTAAACCACGATCGCATACGAAGACTCGTGGTATCCTACCACCAGCCGTAGGGTCATCCATCCTATGATATTTTGCCAGTTTTTGCACTTTTTAATTTTAACTCCTCTGCCCATTCTAGGCCTTTTCGGGGCATTACAATGTCTCTCCCTTAAATATTCATCCTCGAATGTAGGAAACAAGCTATCAAATAGAAACATATAATTCATCAAAGCTATATATTGATCATTTTAACCGAAACTTTCAATAATGACTACTCTCCGAATCAAACCACATACCTGAACTGATCTCATGCTTCACATATGCATTCATACACATAAAAGAAACTTGCACACATAAACTGAACATGAAAACTAAATAGAGTCATAGGGAAAAACTTATACCTTAAGTCGGAAATGAGCCGGTAGAGAACGAATGTGGGTATTTAGCCATCATATCGGCTTAGGCTTCTCTCATAGCTCCCTCAACATGTTGATTCCTCCATAATACTTTAATTGAAGCTACTTCTTTGTTCCTTAGCTTACAGACTTGATAATCTATGATTTCCACCGGAATTTCTTCGTAACTGAGTCTGTGCTTCACTCCAATGCTGTCTACTGGAACTACCAAGGCTGGATCACCCAAGCACTTCTTCAAAAGTGACACATGAAAGATGGGATGAATCAAACATAGATCCAATGGCAAGTCCAACTAATACACCACCTTACCAACTCTCCTCAAAACCCGGTAGGGGCCAACATAGCGGGGATTGAGTTTACCTTTCTTTTTGAACCGCATGAATCCCTTCATGGGAGATACCTTTAGAAATACCCAGTCTTCCACACCAAACTCCAAATCTCTTCTCCTCACATCAACATACGATTTATGATCACTCTGAGCGGTTTTCAATCGGTCACGTATCAGCTGAACCTTCACCATTGCCTCGTGAACTAAATCTGGGCCTATCATAACTGCCTCACCAACCTCAAACCATCCAATGGGAGATCTACACCTCCGCCCGTAAAGAGCCTCGAACGGTGCCATCTGGATACTGAAGTGGTAACTGTTATTATAAGAAAACTCAATCAAGGGCAAATGATCATCCCAACTACCTTTAAAATCCATAACACATTCCCTAAACATATCCTCAAGGGTCTGAATAGTTCGTTCTGCCTGGCTGTCTGTTTGCGAATAAAAGGTTGTACTGAGCTTAACTTGCGTCCTAAGTCCTTTTTGAAAAGAACGCCATAATTGAGAAGTAAACTGACTACCTCGGTCTGAAATAATAGACAAGGGCACTCCATGAAGTCGAACTAACTCCCAAATATACAACTTAGCATAATCCTATGCTGAATTTGTGGTCTTGACCGGTAGGAAGTGTGCCGCCTTAGTTAGCCTATCCACCACCACCCAAATGAAGTCATAGTGTCAGCGAGTATGAGGTAGGCCTGCAACAAAATCCGTATTAATCTCTTCCCACATCCAAGTGGGGATGCTGATATCCTGAAGTACGCCTCCCGGCCTTTGGTTTTTGACTTTCACTTGTTGACAGTTTGAACATTTTGCCACGAACTCCGCAATATCCTTTTTCATACCATCCCACAAATAGATTTCTCGCAAATCCCAATACATTTTCGTGGATCCTGGATCAATAGAATATCTGGTTCCATGCGCCTCATGCAATATCCGAACTCTCAAATTATCGACGTCCAGAACATATAGTCGACCCTGGTATCGTAGCACACCATATCCCCCTTGGGAGAAGACCTCCACCTTCTAACTCCTCACCGCCTCCTTCAGCTTCCTCAATATTGGATCCTCTTCTTGCCTGTATTTAACATCAACTACCAAGGACGATTCTGACCCGTTATGTACAACAACACCGCCATCGGTCGAATTGATCAATCTTAACTCCAAGCCTTGCGAGCCAGTGGACATCCTTCACCAACTCCTTCTTTCCCTCATTCACGTGGGACACACTTTCCATGGAGAGTCTACTAAGCGCATCCGCAACCACATTAGCTTTACTCGGGTGGTTAAGGACACTCATGTAATAGTCCTTAAGTAATTCCAACAACCTCCTTTGCCGAAGATTTAGATCCTTCTGGGTGAACACATACTGCAAGCTCTTGTTATTCATAAATACATTCATGTGGACCCCATATAAGTAATGCNAAATTCCTAAAAAGCTAAAGGATCCAGGGAGTTTCACTATTCTTCATTCATGTGGACCCCATATAAGTAATGCCACCATATCTTCAATGCAAAAACCACCGCGGCCAACTCAAGATCATAGGTCGGGTAATTCTTTTCATGAACCTTTAGCTGTCTCGAGGCGTATTCTAATACCTTCCCACGCTGCATCAACACACATCCCAGTACGACTCTCAAAGCATCACAATAGACAAAAAAGAAATTGGTACCCTTGGGTAATGTCAACAGCGGTGCTGAGGTGAGTCGGACCTTCAACTCTTGGAAGCTTTTCTCACAAGCATCCGACTATTGGAATTTCACCTTTTTCTAAGTTAACTTAGTGAAAGGTGCCGCAATAGATGAGAAAACCTCCACAAACCTTCTGTAATAACCTGCTAGGACCAAGAAACTCCGGATTTCTGAAGGATTCACCGGTCTGTGCCAATTCTTTACCGCCTCTACCTTTTGGGAATCTACTCTTATGCCTTCGCTTGATACCACATGGCCCAGAAATGCTACCAAGTTCAGCCAAAATTCACACTTGCTAAACTTTGCATACAACTTACGATCCTTGAGGGTTTGTAGCACTATTCTCAAATGAGTGGCATGCTCCTCCTCGCTCCGGGAGTATATAAGAATGTCGTCGTTGAACACGATCACGAACATATCCAAATATTGCTTGAACACCCTATTCATCAGGTCCATAAAAATTGCAAGAGCATTGGTTAGCCCAAAAGACATAACAACAAATTCGTAGTTACCATACCGAGTTTTGCAAGCCGTCTTTGGGATGTCACTCTCCCGAACTCTGAGCTGGTGATACCCGGACCTGAGGTCAATCTTAGAGAAGCACTTGGCACCCTGAAGCTGGTGAAACAAATCGTCGATCCTGGGTAAGGGGTACCTGTTCTTGATGGTAACCTCGTTCAATTGTCGGTAATCAATACACATGCAAAGGGAATCGTCCTTCTTTCAAACAAATAGAACTGGTGCACACCATGGAGACTGGCTCAGCCTAATGAAGCCTTTGTCCAACAGATCCTTTAACTAATCCTTCAATTCCTTTAGCTCGACGGGAGACATCCTGTAAGGAGGGATAGAAATAGGTAGCGTATCTAGCAATAGATCAATACCGAAATCAATTTCCCTTTTTGGAGGAACAATTGGAAAATCCTCTGGAAACACCTCCGGGTATTCGCACACCACCGAAACTGACTGAATAGTCGGGGTCTCGGACTCCACATCGTTAACCCTAACTAGGTGGTACATGCACCCCTTAGAGATCATCTTCCTAGCCTTAAGATAGGAGATAAACCGACCTGCTAGCACTATCGAACTATCCTTCCACTCCACAACTGACTTAGGTGGAAAATTAAACTCCACAGTATGGGTCCTAGAATTAATCAAAGCATAACATTCAAACAACCAATCCATACCCAAAATGATGTCAAAATCAGTCATGGACAATTCTACTAAGTCTGCAGAGGTAATCTTATGCAACACAATGACCGGGCACCCTCTATACACCCGTCTAGCTACAACAGAATCACCGAAAGGGGTAGAAACTGAAAATGATTCTGACAAGGTCTCGGGACTAACTCCAAGGCTACTAGCTATGTAAGGAGTCACGAAAGACAATGTAGCTCCCAGATCTAGCAAGCATAAACATCAATATGAAAGACACACAACATACCATGACCACGTCTGGCGAAGCCTCCTGTTTCTAGCCTGAGGCAAGGGCATAGAATCGATTTTGGTGCTGACCGCCACCCCCACTAGTAGATGCTCCCTATGGGCTGAACGGGATGGAGCTACTGCTATCCTGGTGGTCTATGCTCGACCTCTATCGTCACCCTGTCTAGCATATGGGCATGCTCAGTGCATATATCCAGGTCTATCACACCCAAAACAGACATCTGAACCAAGCAGGCACTCCCCGATGTGACTCTTGTCGCACTTCCCGCAAGCTGGAGAGGTATACTCTAACTTGGTTCCCCTCTGATCGTTCGACCCTGAAACCTTGCTCCTCTGATCACCCCTGGGTATATATGGAACACTAGATGATGATGGCACTGGGGCTAGTGACCTCTGCTGAAACTGTGGACGGTAGACATCGCTGGACCTTTGATGCAAAAACCCACGACTATCTGTCCGAGCCCTCCTTGCCTCCCTCTCCATTGCATGAGATGACTCCATCTGTTGGGTGTACAATGCTATGTGAGGAATGTCCATATCCTAGTGAAGCATGGCAGTCCTGCAATCCTTGTCTAAATAACCAGCCACACCATGAACGAATCGGCTCACCCGCGCCCGCTGATCCATCACCAACTCTGGGGTGTACTTTGACAAATGATTGAACTCAAGTCAATACTCCAACACTGTCATATTTCCCTTCTTGAGGTTCACAAACTCGGCTGCTTTCAATTCCTTTATCTCCCGAGGGAAGAACCTGTCAATAAAGACCATGTGGAACTGATCCGAGCTGATAGGGCCTGCACCCGCTGCCCTGTTATCCTTCCATTGCTTGTACCAAATATGAGCGACCTCTTTTAGCTAATAAGAGGCCAAGTACACACACTCCCCATTTGTCACTCCCATAACCTGAGTGACCTTCAGGATCCCTTCAATGAACTCGTGTGGATCCTCATCCACCTCCGATCCCGTGAATTCAGGAGGGTTCATCCTCAAGAAGTCTATAATCCGAGCCGCCGCCGTATTGCCATTTCTGGGAACCTGCGCAATAGCCTACTGATTGACTTGAGCAGTCAAGGCCTATGCCAACATCTGAATTGCCGCCCAAAACTCGGTGTGGGAAGTCGGCTCTGGTGCTTGGGGCTCCGAAACAGGTGGGTCTTGATGATGCCCATGATCATTTCCATCTCTGTGGCCTTCATCATTTCCATTCCTCCTTCCATTCATTCTTATCGGAGCCAAAATTATGCAATCACGAATCGCACGAGTTAGAAGGATGGAGAGACTTTTCATCACACGACATAGAACATGAAAGAAGGGAACATTTCCTGAAAACGTTTACTAGACTCTTTGTCATAGGTGTGGCGCGCTTCACACCTATTAAAAAGGCTCTACCTAACGTAACTTCCAGACCCACCTAGGACACTTCAAAACCTATGGCTCTGATACCAAGTTTTTCACGACCCGAACGTACACCTGGATCGTAGACACAGGAAAAGGGACCCAGAGGGACCCTAAGTCGACACATGGCTCATGCATAAAACTATTCTCATTCAAATAAGTGGAACAATAATCATAAGGATAAATAGGAAATGTAATCAAAACATAGCATCAATAAATACCAAACATTTATACAGTTGAATACTACATACTTGTCCGAAATACTCTAAAACATAATATGGGTTGATGGGACAACATCCCCAACTAACCCGACCAGTAATGAAACACAAAAAAAGCATGGAAGTCTATCAAACGGCCCTTAGAACATTAGGACTCACCAATAAGCTGATATCGTAGGCTGGGGTGGACTAAAGATGAGGATGAGCCTGAGATCCGATTCCTATATCATGAAATGATACAGCATAGAAAGTATGCGGTCAGTACGTGGTAAAGTAAAACTCATAAATAGACATAGGAGGAGGACTTCATGCTTACATAAAAATCTTCATAATGTAACATAGGGCTCAAGACTTTCAAATCATTCATAATCATTCATTATCATAATCGTAGGTAACCTTATCAAAATATAACTTGAGCCAAATAACATAAACATAACAATGCATAAGAACGTGCGGAACAATGGGAGGACTCATCATAATTGGCACTATCATGATAGAGCCTTTTATGATGCCCCACTGTCTCGCTCAAGTTGGCAGACCCGACCCTGGCTTGCCAAGTGAGGGTCTTGCATAAGGTGTGATATCACATTTGAGGGAGGATCATTATATAACATCATAACATTTAAAACCCACGGTAGCACGTGGTTATGAGATACTAGTGTAGTCCTTTGAACACCGGTCTGCTCGGTGCTAGACACGGCTCCCAAAAACATGCATATAGGCTCATACATAAATCATTAACATCATGCATAAAAATTCATTGGCTAAGATATAACATTTNATATAGGCTCATACATAAATCATTAACATCATGCATAAAAATTCATTGGCTAAGATATAACATTTATCATTATTGATCCCCTTTAAAACATGCTTAGCCAAGAATCAAGGCCCTTTTTATCGGCCAACATAATAAATCGATAAATCATGAAATTCGTTTAATAAATCATCAATCATTCTTCATCATATGGGCATTGCCCAATGCTTCATCATACTCAATTCTTTCTAAATATGCTCATAAACATGGCTAACTTGGATTCATGCATTTCCATTATCAATAAACTTAAAATAATGAATATTCAGCATAAATCATAATTTTCATGAACTTCCATGAATGGGCAATTTAGACTTAAAAAGATTGAAACATGTCTTTGATGAAAATAATACTAAACCTGCCAAACATGCAGATTTCAATAAATAAAACTCAATTAAAACATACCCATAAGGAGAAATCACATATACATGCTTTGGGTAAAACCCTATAGAATTTGAGTAGGAGAATTCATGAATTTAATCGAAATTGGGCATGGGTGAGGAAGAACTCCACCCACTTTAAAGCCCTACATACCTTGGAATCGAGAGACTTTTGAAGTTCCTTGAACACCTACAACGAAATTGAAGAAAATTTTGGAAGAAGGCCTTGAATCTCCCAAAAACCTCTCTAGAATCCTTGCATGAGAATGTGCATGTTTAAATGACTTAACTCATATTATCCTACTCATAAAATATCCAAAACTACGTAGTTTAGGGGCTAAAAATAAGGAAAGGTCGAAAATACCCTTAAAATAATTTCCCTGAAAACTGTCCTGGACGGACCAACGATCGACCCAATGGGTCGTGGCAACATACCACGGCTCTTGGTATCGAGTCATCGGGTTCACTTCCTCATAACACATCTCAGATCCCTTCCCATAACTTGTCAGGATGATTTATTACTTCAAATCACGGGTTGTTGAATCGACCGTCATTAACTCCTTGACCAAACTAACTCACCTTTCCACGAGCCTCATCATAACCTGTGTTGACTTCCAACGAGTCGTGGTTTCTATCCATTTAATTCACTGGAAGCCTCAACCAACCAGTAACGAATTGAAACAATGGGTCGTTGTCTCACCACGGATCATGGTATGGCTCGTTGCTTCCTCCTCAGCCTAAGTTCCAACCTCCTAACGACTGGTGACAACGGCTCGTTGTTCCCGAAAATAGGTCGTTCTACCGTACGTTGTTTCCTATGATTCCCCGTCTTTCCAAACCATGACTACATATAACGACTCGTGGTATCTTTCCATGAGTCATATGGTCGTTCATCTTGTGATATTTTTGCCAGTTTTCTGCACTTTTCAATTTGAACTCCTGGGATCAAAATTTGAAGTTGGCTGAAAAACTGGGAAAATTTCACAGGACGGACGACGTAAAGACTAATGGTTGGGAACTAGGGGTCATTGTTAGTAGTCATGGTTGGAATGTGACATGGGCAGTTGGGGATACCATGGGTCATCCAATGACTCATCGTGAGAAATGAAGACCCGTAGTCACCAGTCATGATTTGGGTTGCCAGATTTTAGGTGGACTTGACGGATGGATACCATGACTCGTTGGAGACAACCACGAGTCGTGGTGATGCTCGTTGTGAGGGAAGTTTAAAATTTTCAGGAGATGAAAACGGTCGACCTAACAACCCGTTAGAAGGAACCACGACTCGTCCTATTGAGTCGTGGCTAGAATCCAAAGTTAAGTGCCAGGCAGTGCAGACAACGGACTGTACCACGAGTTGTGGTAGCATCCAACGACCCGTAGGTATGCCTGTGGGATCGATCAGTGCAGGTTTTTATGGTGATTTTATTAAGGGTAATTTCAACTTTCATGTGCTCTAAGGCCCTAAACTACGTTGTTTTATGTATTTTTCTGGGCATGTTAAGATAGGTTAACTCCCACTTTCATAGTCATTCGCATGCATGCAAGTTAGGAAGAAGTTGAGAGAGATCAAGCTATTCCTCAAGCTCTCCTTCATCAATTCTCCTTAGGCATTCAAGGAATTTTGGAATCTCATCTTACCCAGGTGTGTAGGGTTACGAATAGGTGTTTTCATTCACACCCATGCCAAATCTCTATTAATTTATGAAATATCTACAAAAAATCTCATGGGGTTTTAATTCAAATCTTGTGGAATTTTCTTGATTTACCAATGGGTTGTTATAAATTGTGATTTACATCATATTTTATGAATATTGATCAAATTTTAAAACTATGTTTCTTATAAAATTATTGATTTTGATTTTTACTAAATTAGGCCTAATTATGCATGATCTATGATGAATCGACTTATGATCTTCACTTCAAATGTTGATATTTATAAG
>JACEIK010003105.1:67598-90666 GCA_018107945.1 Datura stramonium | reverse complement strand
TGCCGGCCGAATTTCACGAAACTAAATCCGTAGGAATGCTCCTTGCTGCTAAATACCTCGGTATCTGAGGTTAATTTGAGTTTGGACCGTGTTTGACAGCATATTCGGATGAAAATTATAAAGAAAACTCATTCTCCTCTGTTTCTCTCACGACTTTCTAGATATTTATGAAATTATATCCCTAAAAACTGAAGTTGGAGGCTTTTATACTTGAGCCTGGACAGGGACAATGTGTCACGGAGCCAAAGCGGAGGCCCTCCCTCCGTGACACGTTGCCATCGCGGAGGGGCTCTGCCCCAGCTCCTTCCGCGATGGTTCGATGGATTTCTTATCCGGTCTTTTCCTGGGCCTTTTCCTAGCATGTATGGCATTCAAAAACTCTTAACCAACATGCGAATAGGCCATCTACGTGTCAAGAATTTTACGGGGTGTAACACCAGCTTTAGTAGTCTCAATGGACAGTATTGGTGTAAAAGATAGCGTTAGCTATGAGGAGGTTCCGGTGGAAATATTAGATCTTCGAGTTCGGAGGCTAAGGAATAAGGAAGTAGCTTCAGATAAAGTGTTATGGAGGAATCAACATGTTGAAGGAGCTACATGGGAAGCTGAAGAGGATATGATGGCTAAGTACCCATATTTATTCCCTACTGGCTCAGTTCCGACTTGAGGTGTCATTTTTTCCCTATGAAACTATTTAGTTTTCATGTTCAGATCAGGTGTTCAAGTTTCTTTTATTTATATGGATGTGTATGTGAAGCATGAAATCAGTTCAGCTATGTGGTATGAACCGGAGGTATTCATTTCGTTAGTTTTTGATTTATATGATCAGTATTTGGGTGTAATGATTGCATTTCTTTATTTTACTGCTTGTTTCCGACATTCAAGGACGAATGTTCCCAAGGGGGAGATATTGTAATACCTCGAAAGTGCCTAAGATTAGACTCAGGATCAAAATATCAAGTTGGCTGAAAAACAGGAAAAATGTCACAAGACGAATGACGTAACAACTTATGGTTGGGAACCACGGTTCGTTGTTAGCAGTCGTGGTTGGTATGTGACACAAGCAGTTGAGATACCACGGGTCATCCAACAACTCTTTGTGAGAAATGATGACCCGTGGTCACCAGTCATGGTTTGGGTTGCAAGATTTCCAGTGGACTTGATGGATGGATACCACGACTCATTGGAGGCAACCACGAATTGTGGTGAGGATCGTTGTGAGGAAGTTCAGAATTTTCAGGAGCTAACAACAGTCGACCTAATGACCCGTTATAAGGAACCACGACTCATTTTGTGGAGTCGTGGCTATAATCCGAAGTTAAGTGTTGGGCAGTGCAGACAACGGACCGTACCACGAGTCATGGTAGAATCCAACGACTCGTAAGTACGCCCGTGGGATCGATCAGTGCAGGGGTTCAGGGTGATTTCATTAAGGCTATTTTTGACTTTCCTGTTATCGAAGGCCCTAAACTACATCATTTTATGTATTTTCCTTGGCATGTTAAGATAGGTTAAGTCCCCCTTTCATAGTCATTCCCATGCATGCAAGTTAGAAAGAAATTAAGAGAGATCAAGTTATTCCTCAAGCTCTCCTTCATCAATTCTCCCTTGGACATTCAAGGAATCTTGGATCTAATCTTACCTAGGTGTGTAGGGTTACGAATGGGTGTTTCCATTCACACCCATGCCCAATCTCTGTTGATTTATGAAAAATCTACCAAAAATCTCATGGGGTTTTAATTCAAATCTTGTGGAATTTTCTTGATTTACCAATGGGTTGTTCTAAATTGTGATTTACATCATATTTTATAAATTTTTATCAGATTTTACAACCATTTTGCCTATAAAATTATTGATTTCAATTTTTGCTAAATTAAGCCTAATTATGCGTGATCTATGATGAATCCATGTATGATCTTCAATTCAAATGTTGATATTTACAAGCTCAGCATTATTTATGATTTGAAATATGGATTTATTCAAATACACATTATAATTTGATGATTTACAAGATATACGTATGATCTACAAGTATGCATGAACCCTATGATTTATGAATTATGTTTTGACCGACTCACAGGCCTTATGTCATGGCTAGTTCATGTATGTACAAGTATGCTTATGATTATCATGATTTAACTATCCCATGAATTCACACGTATTACCATGAGCACTATATATGTTTTGGGAGTAGTATTTAACACCGAGTAGATTCGGGGCCTAGGTTCTGCCCCGGATCTCATACACTACGTGCCACGGTGGGTATGTTGGGACCTCCCTTGTGACTGTCCCCGACCCAAATGGCCCTTTTCATAGTGATATCACGCCTTTCATTGTTCTACCCTTGGTAGAGTACGAATGGCCTCCCGACTAGGTCTACAAGTCAGACTCCATGTGTGCTCATATGGGGTATGTCGGTTATAAGAATCTCCACTATTCCTCATGATTTATGCATGTTTATAATTATGTATATTGGCTCAAGTTATGTTCAAAACAACTTTTCTCTCATGATTATAATTACGAATGTATTATGAATGTTTCGAAAACCTTGAGACTTATATTATGTTGTGATATATATGATACGAGCATGATGTCCTACTCTTATGATGTTTTTTGAGTTTTTATATATTTCAAATTTGCGCTTTACTTACCTTGCATACTCGGTACATTCCACGTACTGACCGAATACTTTCTATGTTGTATTGTTTCATGATATAAGACCCGACTCTTAGGCTCATCTCCATCCTTAGTCAATTCCAGAGTTTGCTATTAGCTTGTTGGTGAGTCCTCATTTTTTGAGGGCCGTATGTCTATACATTATGTTGTTCTTTTGTTTCAGTTTAGCCGGGTTAGTTTGGGTTATTGTCCCATTAACCCATCTTACATGATAGAGGCTTTCAGACCATATGTAGTACTCAGCTTGTATGTATGTCTAGTGTTTACGCATGTTATTATACGCTATGTCACCTTTACGTTTTCGCTATGTCATTTTTACGTTTCCACTATGTCTTACGTTTAGTATTCCACAGTAAGTGATATGAAGTTATATATGCTTATGTCATAGGTCGACTTGGGGCCTCTCGGGGTTCCTTGTCCCGTGTTACCATCCGGTTCTTTGTTCGAATCGTGACAGGTGAAGTCTGAGTAGCCGTAGGTATATTCCCTTCCTTCTTCTTTATATTCTATGCTTCAAGGATGAAGCATGCTTTTTAAAAAGGGAGAGGGTGTAGTTGTATTTTTGGGATTTTGTTGGATTCGTCCGAGGGTTTTTCTTGTCGTGTTTCTTTTCCATCGGGAATTCTATCTAGTAGAACTTTCATGTTTAGGATTTTATTTTTTGTGTTTTTGTTTAATTAGGAAGTATCTTAGGAGTAGTTTTGAAGTTGTGAAAATTGACCCTATTTAAAAATATTTGATGGCTAGCTATGGACTTATTGATTGCAAAGCATGATTTTTGTGGATTTTTTTATGACATTTAGTGTATTAGCATGAGTAGTTCTTATTAATCATGTATAAACCGAACATGTATAATGAATGCAAGACATGAACCATGAGTGAGTGAGGTCTAATACCTAGTTTAATACTGCATAGAGGATTTAGCGCTTGCCCATTGGTCTTTACATAGGTTTTAGAATGGTTGGTTAGGAAAGGATGTAGACCATTTTTGTTTAGCCCATTTTTCTCTTAAATGACCTTACCAAAATAATATGATTCCCTTGATCCCAAGTCTAAGCCTTAAATGAACTACTTTTATTTGATTAACCAATTAACCATACCCATTTTTTATAATGAGCCTGTTTTGGCTGTGGTCCCTCCTTGGACATTGTGAACCTCAACATAGGCAAAATGCCTAAATTGAGGTGGCTAGAGTAGGGGTGCATAAATCTTGGGGAGGTGAAAAAGGAAGATAAAAGAAAAAAAGGGTTAAAAATTGAGGTGTGGTGTGACCAATCAAAAAAGGAAAAAAGAATAAAAAGAAAAAGAAAAATTGAAAAAGAAGATGCTAAAAGAAAATGATAAATGAAAAATTTATGAAAACACAACACACCCATATAATTGCATAAAAAATTGGTGAAAATGGAGGAAAAGAGTTGAAAAAGCAAAAAGGGTGAAAATGTGAAAAATGAGGCCACATGTATGTAGTGCCAAGGAGGATTTAATCACTAAAATGATTTCATATCTACCATACCAAGCCTGAAAGCCTACGTTACAAGCCAAATCAAGTCCCATAGTGATCCTAGCCTGACCATCTGACAAGCCAAAGTACAGAAAATAAGGGCAAGCCTATGGTATCCGACATGCAGTATTTGAAACTTCTTTGTGACGGTAAGAGTCTTTCTTGTTCCGTCCCATGTTTCATATTTCTCTATATTTGTGAGTGGGGGACTTCATTTGCAGTGAGGGTACATGTTTTTTGTTTTATTCTGCAAATTATCTGTGTGAAAAGCAGTGGTGATGACTTGACTATTTGTTAATAGCTAGATGACATATCTTGATCCCTATTTATCATGCTTTTTGGTTTCTTGATGTACATATGCTGACTTGGTTTTAGGGAAAAATGGTCAAAAGTTGTTTGAGTTTATGGTGCAAATTTTGATTGATTGTTGGTTGTAGTATCCTAGGTTTATTTTCTAATTAATCGTCGTTTTTAGTTTTTTGTTTTCTTTTCCCGAGGACATGTAAAAGTCTTAAGTTGAGGGTGTTAATGTGCTGTGAGTTTACAACACTTTCGATGATTAAAACTGAGAAAATATGTGTTAGAGCAAATATGTGCAAAAGATTCATAAAAGTGCAGAAAATCAACCAAGTACAGATCTTAGTATGAGTCGTACCTTGATTGTACGAGTCGTACTGAGACTCGTGGAAAAAAACTAGATGGCTGAAATAAGAGGAAGACATGAGTCTTACCAAGATGGTACAGGCCGTAACTGGTGTCGTGGAGATCTTTGAGAAAATTAGACAAGGCAGTCTCTTGGTACGGGTGGAACCCACAGATCATAACAACCACTTACGTCCCGTATCATGAACCATGGGGAGCTTAAGTGATTCTTAAAGAATTTGGCAGAACTCCAAATACAACAAGCAAGTATGAATCGTAGGAGGAAAGTATGAGGCATACAACAACACTCGTAGAAAACTTCAGAGGAAGTCAAAGTTCTCAGGACCAAGCCACAGATGAATTGTACGACTCGTAGGACTATGGTGTGAGTCGTACCAACTGCCAACACGTAGTAAAATCTAAAACAGCCAAGGGATGTACGAGAGGCAGGTACGACCTGTACAATCCTGTTACGAGTCGTAGGATTAGTCGATATTCAAGCCAGCGCCAAATTTGGAAAATTCCCTGTTAGCTTAGGAAAAGGTTTCTAATATCTGTATAAATACCATTTATGTTTTATTTTAGTAGAACAGCTAGAGAGAAGGTAGTAGAGATGTGTGAAAAGTTTAATTTGTGAATTATTATCATGTTTTGAAGAGCAATTCTTAGAATCAACACTTGTTTTTATCAATTGTTGTTGAGATTGTTCATTGATATTGAAAGCAGGTTTTCTTCCAATTATTATTGTAAGTATTTAATTATGTGTTTGTCTATGAATGCTAATTGCAAACTTACAATCATGAGAGGATAAAACCTCCATAATTAGGGTTGTGGGAACCATGATGGATTAACGAAATAGGGTTACACAAGTGATTAAAAACCAATGCTAAATGCTTGTATTGTATTTTGTTCATCTTTAAACATTTCATAATAGTGTACAACATTAGGAGTTGCTCGAATTCTTTACTTGCTTGAACCTAGAGAACTGGAGATTAGGAAAAGAGAATTATAACAAAGCCTTGATTTTTATGATCATTGTATGACTTGAGCTGCGGTCGCAAGAAAGTTAATTTAGAACAAATTGATAACGGTTTGTTTGATATTGCTCATGAGACTTGACGTGGTGATTGAGTATAGTGATCCAATAGGGATGAACCAGTCATTTGGATGAACCCTAGTTATCAATTCTACAAGTAAATATTGGGATTGATCACGTGTGTATACCCGAAGTAGTTATGAACCCGTGGAAACATTTATCCTAGTTATTTGGAATTCTTGATAACAAGCCCAATTACAATCTTGTCTTAATATTGTTTTTTTGTTGAACCCTCCCCCCCATTTGGAGATAACTTACCAACAAGTTTAAGTGCCGACATTAGTCTAGATCTTACCTTATTCCCTGTAGGTTCGACCCCAACCTCTTTTTTGGTTTCTTTATTGAGAATGTCCGCTTCATACTTTTACAGGAAGTGTATATTTGAGCATTATTAACCAACATACCAAGGATTGAGCTTTCCCTTCTTCCCGAACCTCATCACCCATTTTATAAGTGAAATTTTTAGGTATAACCTATCATCCACAATAAACTCCAGTTCTCTTGTCATTACATTTGCATACAATTTCTATTGGCTTTGAGTTGTTTTCAGTCGTTCCCTGATAAGTTGAACCTTCTACATGGTTGCATGCACAGAATCAGGTCCTTTTAAGGTAGTTTCACCAACCTAAAACCACCCTATAGTAGATCTACACCTCCTGCCATATAATATCTCGAACGGGGCCATTTGAATACTAGAGTGGTAGTTGTTGTTGTATGAAAACTCAATGAGAGGTTGATAATCATCCNTGTATGAAAACTCAATGAGAGGTTGATAATCATCCCACCCGCCCTTGAATCAATCACGCAAGCCCTCAACATATCCTCCAAAGTCTTAACAGTTCGCTCAGCCTGGCTATCTCTCTGTGGGTGGAAAGCTATGTTGAGCTCGACCTGAGTACTAAGTCCTTTCTGAAATGACATTCAGAAGTGCGAGGTGAACTAAGTACCCCTATTCAAAATAATGGACAAGGGGACTCCATGCAGTATGACTAACTCTCGAATGTACCTTCTAGCATAATCCTCTACTGAATCTGTGGTGTTAACTAGTAGGAAATGTGTTGACTTCGTCATTCAGTCTACAACTACCCAAATTGAGTCATGTCGTTGGCGCGTACGGGGTAGACCTGTAATAAAATCCATGTTCATTTCTTCCCACTTCCAAGTAGAAATGCTAATATCCTAGGTCATACCCCCAGGTCTTTGATGTTCAACCTTTACTTGTTGGTAATTTGGACACTTAGCCACAAATTCTGCAATGGCCTTCTTATTGTTATTCCACCAATAGACTTCCCGTAGATCACTGTACATCTTGGTGGCACTTGGGTGGATACAGTACTTGGTGTTGTGAGCTTCCATTAATATTCGTTGCCTAAAATCATCTACATCGGGAACGCAAAAGATGCCCTGATAATGCAGTACTCCATCTCCCTCTTTGGAGGATTCTGACCCACTCTAGACTTCAATTGCACTTTCTGCTGAATCAACCAACTGGACCCCTAACCAAGCCAGACTGTGAATATCCTTTGCCAGCTCCTTTTTACCCTCCTCTAAATGAGCAACACTCCTCAAAGACATTCTACTGAGGGCATCAACCACAACATTGGTCTTGCCCAGATGATACAACACACTCATATCATAGTCTTTTAACAACTCCAACCACCTTCACTGATGCAGATTCAAGTCCTTCTAACTGAACACATACTGTAGGCATTTGTGGTCCGTAAAAACATCTACATGAACCCCATAAAGATAGTGCCTCCAAATCTTCAAGGCAAATACTACCATTACCAATTCAAGATCGTGAGTCGGATAGTTCTTCTCACAATCCTTGAGTTGTTCGGAAGCATAAGCTATGACATTACCATGCTACATCAGAACACAACCAAGGCCAACTCTGGAGGCATCACAATAGATCACAAACCCGTATGTTCCTTCTGGCAGAGTAAAAACTGGGGTTGTAGTCTGTCGAGTCTTCAACTCTTGAAAAACTCTCCTCACATGTGTCAGACCACTAAAAATTCACCTTATTTTTAGTTAGGCTGGTAAAAGAAAAAGCAATGGAGGAGAATCCCTCTACAAACTATCGGTAATAACCGGTTAGGACCAAGAAACTCTTGATATCTGATGGAGAAGTAGGTCTGGGCCAGTCTTTAACTACCACTATCTATTGAGGATCTACCTGAATACCCGCATTGGAGACAACATGAACAAGGAATGCTACTGATTTCAACTAGAATTTGCACTTTCTAAATTTAGCGGACAATTGGTGGTCCTTGAGAGTCTACAATATTACCCTTAGGTGATCTGCACGTTCATCCTCTGTCTTGGAGTAAACAAGGATATCATCTATGAAGCCAATAATGAACATATCCATATATGGATTGAATACCCTATTAATTAGATTCATAAAAGTTGCAGGAGCATTTGCTAGTCCAATAGACATAACAACGAATTCATAATGACCATGACCAATTCTGAAGGCTATTTTCGGAATGTCATATTCTCTAACTCTAAGCTGGTGGTATCACGATCTGAGATCTACCTTGGAAAAGAAACTAGCTCCCTACAGTTAGTCAAACGAGTCATCAATCCTAGATAGAGCATACCTATTCTTAACTGTGACCTCGTTCAACTGACGGTAGTCGATGCACATTTTGAGTGTACCGTCTTTCTTTCACATGTATAGGACTAGGTACCCCATGGAGAGATGCTTGGTCTAATGAAGCCCTCATCTAGAAGGTCGTGCAGCTGTTCCTTTAACTCTTTAAGATCAGCTAGATCTTTAAGGAGGAATTGAGATAGGTTGGGTATTTGGGAGAAGGTCTATGCTGAAGACTATTTTCCGCTCAAAAGGGACTCCAGGAAGATCTTCGGGTACGTATGGAAACTCACTAACGATTTGAACAGACTAAAGAATTAGGGTTTTGGAACTACAATCCTTGACCCTAACCAAGTGATAGATGTACCCCTTTGAGGTCATTTTCCTATCCTTAAGGCATGAGATAAATCGATCCTTAGGTGCTAAAGTACTACCCTTCCATTCTAGGACTGATTCATTAGGAAACTGGAATCTACAACTTTGATTCTGCAGTAAACTAAGGCATAGCAAAAATGTAACCAGTACATGCCAAGGATGAGGTCAAAATCGACCACATCTAACTCTACTAGATCAACTGAGGTGACTTTATGTAACACGATGATTGAACAATCCCTGGACACCCAGCTGGCTCTAACTAACTCTCCAACTGGAGTAGAGACTGAAAACGACTTTGAGAGAATTTCTAGACTAATATCAAATTGGACGACAATGTAAGGAGTCACGAAAGAAAGTATTGCTCCTAGATCTAGTAAAGCATACATATCTATCTGAAAGAGGCGTAACATACCAGTAACCACATCAGGTGAGTTTTCCTAGTCCTGACCAGAGGATAGGGCATAGAAGTGGTTTTGGCGTTGACCACCACCCATAACTGAGGTAGTACCCTGCTGAGCTGAGCGACCTAGTGGAACTACTGATGTAGTGGACTGGGCCTTCCCCCGTCCTACTCATGGGAAGTCCCTAAAACTGTGACCCAGTTGTCCATAACCTAAACAACCCTCCTTGCCAAGATGGCACTCACCCAGATGGTTCTTACCATACTTAGAACATGTTGGAAAAGTGCGGTCGCTGAGGATATGGCTCTAAGACTGGGAGCCTGATGCTCCACCCCTCCGATCTTTAATAGGTTTAGATATAGGAGGACTTGTCGATGAGGGTGATGGAGGTCTCTATTGCTGCTGTGGACGGCTATCACTTCCCAATCTATGCTACGAATACTCGAACTAACCTGTCCATGCCCATTTACTCTCCCTCTCTATCTCCTTCAATTTCTCCGCATCTATCTACTGTTGATGGTTAGTAAGCACGGAGATGTCCATATCATTGATAAGGATGGCAATCCTGCACTCCTTGGCTATCAAGTCTGGGACTCCATTCAAGAATTTGAGCATGCGAGCCCTTGGCTCCGCAATCATTTCTGGAGCATATTTTGACAGTTGAGTGAACTTCAAGGCATGCTCCTACACCGTCATGTTTCTTAGCTTTAAATTCACAAACTCAATGGCTTTAGCTTCCCTTAACTCCTAGGGAAATAATCTATCCAGGAACACAATCACAAACTCGTCCTACTCAATGGGGGCTGCACCATCTTGCCTTCTCTCTTTCCACTACTTATACCATATTTGAGACACCTCTTTCAACTTAAAAGAAGCTAAATTTTCAATCTTAATCAAGGTAACACCCATGATTTGGGTGATCTCCTGAACCTCCTCAATGAATTACTATGGGCCCTCGTCTACTTTTGACCCATGAAATGCTAGGGGATTCGTCCGAGCAGAATCTCAAACTTTGGAAGCAACTATTGACCCATTGGTATTGGCAGGCAGGACGACCTACTGGTTGACCTGGCTAGTAATTACCTGAGCAAACATTTGGATAGCATCCTGAAACTCCACATGTGGCACCTAATCATCCTGAGCGGTTGTTGGAGCTGGTAGGGCTAGCTGGTTAGCATTACCATTCCACCTCCAATTTTCTCATTTGGTAGGCATCATCAACTAAAAAGGGTAGAGCATGAATTAGGAAAATAAAACTCTATGCATGACAAGAATCATGAAGAAAAGGGAATTTTTCTAAAAATGCCTTGTAGCCTCCTCCTCAAAAGATTGGTGCACATCATACCCATGAAAATGACTCTACTTGACGCGACTTTCACACATCCTAGGACACTCTAAACCTGATGCTCTGATACCAAGTTTGTCAGACTCCGGGTGTACACCCTGGACGCAGCATGGTGCTTAGGATCACGAATGGCTCCAAGCTAATCCATGGCTTAGCATAATAATATTATTACAACAATACTGTAAGAGAATCTTAAGAGGAAGATATTTATAAATGAATAACCAATTACTTTATAAACAAGGGAAATCTAATAAAATACAAAACTTCCAATTTAACACTAAGATCCGAGCTGAAACTAACATAGTTTGTCTGAAAGCCTTCTAAAAGAAAACTAATGAGTTGCTGGGACAAACCCCCAGCTAAATCTAATGTCTGAAAAACTAAAAATGAAAATAGCTAGAAATAAAGACTCCATTCCTCCGAAGATCAGGACTCACCAATAGAACTATGTTGTAATAAGTCTGGAAGAGAAGCTAACCCTGCGGCTGAGCTTGAGAGCCTAAGCCTATATCATAAAACGATATAACACAAGAATTATGCGGTCAGTACTTTGAATGTACTGTGTATATCAGAGATACAACTAGAATATATAGACATGTTGATAATCTAAAAAGTTGTGCCAAAAATACATAACTGAACTAAAGTACCTTGACCCTTACTAAGATACATAAATATTAATGCGAAGTAGTAGTCTGACAATACATAATAAAGTACAGTAAAAACTTATTTAAGGGTCATGTACATGTACTAAAAATAGAGTATGTAACTGGGACTGAGATTATAAATGTATTGAATGATAGGAGAGTCTATTAATTGTCATATAACCATAGGAGCAAACCATGGTGTTTGATGTATACGCCCCATCGATAGGACCCAATTTACCTTGCCAGAGTATCAAGACATGGCTGATGTGATCACTAAAACTGATGCACGTTTGGCTAATAACCAACACTGGCACGTAGTTTTGGGTCCTGGGTGCGCTGAACCCTGGACCAGCTCATACTAAGAACTACTCCCAATGAATAAGGTTATTGATAACTTATAGATAGATCAAAACATAGTGTTCTTAAGGCTAATTCAGAAACTTTATCTGATAGTATTCTGAGAGCCTAAAGCACCTGAAAATACTGATTATGTTTTCCACATCTGTATTAAAATCATGATAGATTCACTAAGACTGAAATACGAATTCATGCTAACTCAATGCCATATAGAAGAAAAATACATGTTTATATAACTGAACTTAAATCATGTGGAAATCAATGATAAACGTATCATTGTAACTAAATTTTTAAAGAATAACATACTAGAAATCACAAGAGACTTGAGAACATTAATGTAATATGGGAACTCATAACTGAATAAACACCATAACACATGATTTTATATGGGACTGAGATATCGATGTTTTCTAAAAGCTTTTGGAACACACAGGTGAACGAATAAACCTTGTTGAAATCCCACCTACCTGGAGAAGAAATCTCAGAGACGTAGCTCGAAAATTCTAAGGAGAATTGGGAGCCCTAGTTCTTGGCTTGAGAGAAATGCTTTGAAGTCTATGAACGTTATTATGTAAATATAAGTGGAGAATGAGGGAGAAGAACCTTTTACCCCTCTAAATCCTTTGAAAATATTTCCAAAATGATTTAGTTTAGGAACTAAAATAGATGGAAGTTATGAAAATACTCCTAAAGAAAAGTCTAGAAAATTGATCGTCCGGATCCAACGGGTCACATAACGAGTCATTGCTTGTGATCACGGCTTATTGGGACCAGTCATTCGTCCTGAGACTAAAAATTCTAGTTCCTGGACTTGACCAACGGACAAGAACAATTAACCATTCTATGAAGCAATGGGTTGTTGGTTCCACTCATTTCACTAGAGGATGTTTTGAACAAATTCTGGATCTCCCCCAATGGACGGATAGAATGACCCATTATCTGAAACAACGGGTTGTTGTTTCCACGCATTTTCACTGGGGGAACTTAAGCATTTTATAGATTTCTTTTAATTGCTTCATACGACGAGTCGTAACATCTCCCAACGACTCATCGCCTGGTTCATTATTTCTAGCCAGGTTTTTGACAATATTCTGGACTAGGTTATAACAGGTGAGAGGATGACCCGTTATATTAGTTCTATGCATCGTTTGTTCTTGGAATGTTTTGGAAAGATTCTGGGTATTACAAGAATGGGCAGATCGACGACCCATTATTTCTAACAACAAGTCATTATATCACTCGTTAATTTGGGATATGAAAACTATAGAGGCTGACAATGACTTAGACAACAGGTCGTTGTTACTGACAATGACTCATCTGACGAGCTGTTCTGAGAAAAGTTTTCTAGTTCCCTGTTGTTTTTTAATCCAAGTCTAGGTTTTGGTCTAAGGGACTTTTGGGGTGTTACACTATAAAGTGAGGATATATGCCCAGTAGATAGAGGAGGAGTAAATGAAGGAAATGGAGAGAGAGCCCAAGGGAGTCAAGACAGGGGAGTTATTGGTACTCTTAGTGGAGATCTGGTGGTGGACATTGCCCTCAGTCCCATCAGAGGTTGTCAACCCTAGCTCCATTAATATCAAGCATTTCATCCGGACCTCGAGGTGATTAGAGAGGCATAGTGTTCGGCTTTAGGAGAAAGGAGAATAATAGGAGAGCACAAATTCCCAACTTGCAGGAAGTGTGGTAAAAAAATACCTGGGAGAGTTCTTGGTTGGCTCAGATGTTTGTTTTAAGTGTAGGAAGCCCAAGCATATGCGTAGGGATTGTCCTTTAGCTTGAAAGGGTGACGGTAGAGGTTGTACCCTAGCCACCACTTTAGTAGCTCTAGCAGCTCACCCATCTCAGCAGGGCACATCTACTAGTGCAGCAAGCAGACTGCTAGAAAAGGTTCTATGAGCTTTCATCATGTCAGGAACAGAAGTGTTCACCCAATGTGTTCACTGGTGTGTTACACGTCTTCTATCTTGATGTTTATGCATTCTTAGACCCAAGGGTCACATTATCTTTCGTAACTCCTTATGTTTCTATCATTTTCGGTGTCATTCTTGAAATCCTTTCCTAACCCTTTTTCAGTCTCTACCCTTATCGGTGAGTCAATGATAGCTCGACAGGTATTCAGAAATTATCATATCACAATTCTTCATAAAGTCACCTCAGCCGACTTAGTAGAGTTAGATATAACTGATTTTGATGTTATCTTCAGTATGGATTTATTGTATGCTTGTTATGCTTCGGTTAATTGTAAAACTCGATCAGTAGACTTTCAATTTTTGGGTGAACCAGCCTTGAGTGGAAGGGTAGTTCAGTTGTCCTTGTAGGTTGCTTTGTTTCCTACCTTAAGTCTCGAAAGATGATCTCCAAAGGTTGTGTGTTCCATCTAGTTTAGGATAATATTCTACATCTACAACCCCGACTCTTCAGCCAGTTCCAGTTGCATGTGAGTATCAAAAGTTGTTTCCAGATGGTCTACCAAAAGTCCCTCCTGAGCAGGAGTTTGACTTTCATATTGACCTTCTCCCTAATACACAACCTATATCTATTCCTCCATGTGGCTCTAGACAAACTAAAGGAGTTGAAAGAGTAGTTGAAAGATCTCTTAGATAAAGGTTTCATCAGGCCTCTAAGTCCTCATAGGGTGCTCTAGTTCTCTTCATTCAGAAAAAAGATGTCTCTCTTAGAATGTGCATTGATTATTGACAACTGAACAAGGTCACAATCAAGAATAAGTATTGCCTCCCCAGGATTGATGACTTTTTTGACCAGCTTCACGGAGCTAAGTTCTTTTCAAAGATAGACCTCAGGTATGGCTATCATCAGCTTAGGGTTAGGGAGAGTGACATTTCGGAGACGACTTTTAGGACTCGATGTGCCCCTATAGCTTTTACGAATTTGTTGAACAAGGTATTTAAGCAGTATTTGGATATGTTCATTATTTTCTTCATAGATGAAATCCTCATAGACTCTCAGAGTGAGGAGGATCACGCCGCACACTTGAGGATTACGTTGCAGACTCTTTAGGATCGTCAGTTGTTTACTAAATTCAAATAGTGTGAGTGTTGGCTGAACTCAGTAGCATTCTTGGGACATGTGATATCTAGTGAAGGTATCTCGGTACACTCTCAAAAGATAAAGGCTATGAAGAAATGGCCTAGATCCATATGTCCAATTGAAATTAGGAGCTTTTTGGGCATAGTAGACTACTACAGGAGGTTCATAGAGGGATTTTAATCCAGCACTTTTGACTAAGTTGACCTAGAAGAAGGTCAAGTTTCATTGTCTGATGCTTATGAGAAGAGTTTTCAGGAGCTACAGACTCGACTCACTTCAGCCCCAATATTAACTCTACCGAAGGTCACGAATGGCTTTATTGTGTATTGTGATACTTCTAGGATTGGCCTTGGTTTTGTGTTGATGTTGCATGGTAAGGTCATTTCTTATGCCTCGAGAAAACTTAAGATCATTAGAAGAGTTATCTGACGCATGATTTGGAGTTGGTGGCAGTGGTGTTTTTAAGGGACTATTTGTATAGGGTACATATAGATGTGTTCACGAACCACAAAAACCTTTAGTATATGTTCACTCAGAAGGACCTGAATTTGCAGTAAAGAATATGGCTAGAGCTTCACAAGGACTGTGACATGAGTGTCACACCCCGACTCAGGGTCTGGGCATGGCCGACACCCAATGCCATTTCTGGCTCCAGCGAACCACATAATATGGCATACATCATGAGCATTCATCTAGCACAAGCGGAATAATCATTAGACGTATGCTTTAAAAAATAAAAGAAATCAATTTATAGAGAGACTTTCCATGTTCTCATAGCATGAAAAATAGTCTATAAAGCCTCTATCATAATTAGAATAACTGATTTTACTGGGAGAAGGCACCTGTCACGACCCGAAGTAGACCCGAATCATAACACGAAACAAGGAGCCCCGAGTGAGTCCATGTCGACCCATGGCATGAACATACATCTAACTCAATCAAGTAAAGAAGAACACTTAGCATAACGACATAGCAGAAGAATAAACATAATATAACATAGAAAGCGGAATGTACTTCATACATAACAGCTCAATACTACACATAGTCTGAAAACCTCTAACATATCTAATGGGTTGACGAGAAAACACCCCCAACTAACCCAACAAGTATGAAAATGGAACCTAAAGAGAAAACTGATATCAACTAGTACTCAGGGAATGAGGACTCACCAAAGAGCTGGATGCTAATCTCCAAGACGAGCTAATGACGGTGATGGGTCGGAAGATCGGAGCCTATATCATGAAACGATACAGCATAGAGTATGCAGTCAGTACATGGAATGTACCGAGTATGTAAGGTAAGTAAAGAGAACATTTAAAATACATAAAGGTTCATAAGAGGTCATAGGAGTAGGAAAACATGCTCATAACATAATTATCATAATGTAACATAAGGCTCAAGGATTTCAAAACATTCGTAATCCATTCATTATCATAGTCATAAGAGAAACTTTATAAATCATAACTTGAGCCATAATAACATAAACATAATAATGCATAAAAACATGTGGAAAATGGGAGGACTCATTATAACCGACACCATCATGGTAGATCCTTACATGATTCCCCAACTATCTCACTCAAGTGGGCAAAGTCGTCCCTAGCTTTCCAGGCATGGGACGTGCATTATGTGATATCAAGAAAGAGGGGATCCATTAACATTATAATGTATCATCACGAACCTACGGTGGCACGTAGTTATGAGACACCGGCGTAGTCCTTTGAACGTTGGGCTACTTTGTGCTAGACACTTCTCCCAAAAATATGCACATTAGGCTCATACGTAAATAATAAACATCATTCATGAGATTCATTGCTAAATAAATATTTAACATTGTTGATCCCCTTTTCACACATGATTAGCCATGAATCAAGGGACCTTTAGTCGGCCAACACCATAAATCGACCAATCATAAAATTCATATCATAAATCGTAAATCATTATTGAACATGTAGGCATTGCCCAATACTTTAACATGCTTGAAAATACTCAATTCACTTGAAAATATGATTATAAACATGGGTGACTTGAAAACATTCTTTTCATCATTGATACTTCATCATACATGAACATTCATGAAAAATCTTAACTTTCATAAACTTCTCATAGTTGGGCAATTTGAATTTTAAAAGCTTGAAACATGATTTTTATGAAAAACAACGTAAAAATTTCCCATGAATCATAATTCAATAGTAGAAATACATTTAAATCATACCCATGTAGAGAATTTGGAATTTCATGCATTGGGTTAAAACCCCATACAATTAACATAGGAAATTTCACGATTTTGAGAGATTGGGCATGGGTGTGAAAGGATTCACCCACTCATAACCCTACATACCTGATTAAAGCTGATTCTTATGCTTTCTTGATTGCCCAAGAGGAATTTGAGAAGAATTGTAAGGGCTTAAGCTTGATTTCCTCTCTAACTTTCTAACTTTGCATGCATGGGTTTAGAATAGGCTAAAATGGCTTATCCCACCTTATACACTCTGAAAAAGGCTTAAAATGACATAGTATAGGACCTTAGAGCATAGAAATGATAAGAATACCCTTAATAACTTCGCATAAAATAACTTCTCGTCAGTTCCCACAAGGGACCCAACCAATCGTTGCCACCATCCATGAGTCGTCACATCAATCGTTGGGTACACTGCCGAAATTTCTCCTAAAACTCGTAATGGGCCATCATATGAGTCGTTACCAGTGACCATGACTCATGGTCACCACTCATTATCCCCATTGCCTCGTCCTTAGATCATTATTTACCTGATGACCACGATCCACCAAACAAATTTTGGTTTCTGACCATGACTCGTGGGGTCTATCCGTCAGGTGCAGTGCCACTCACATTTCCCCATTTTCATTTCCTTGTCCACGACTGACTTGATGAGTCGTGGGGCTTGACCAAGACTCATGGTCATGCACGTGATGACCCCCTCAAAAATTCTTTTAACTCAAGCCCAGTACCTCACCACGAGTCACCTCACGACTCGTGGTCCTCCCTATGGATCACAGAATGACTCATTTTGTGACTTGGTGCTAGATTTTTAGTTTTCTCCATTTCAATTCTCGGGTATAATCTTAGGGCTTCTGGGGTATTACAGCACCCGACATACCTTATAGTGAAAAACTAACAAGTCTGAGTGAAGTAGTTGAGCCCAAAACAAGTGGGGCTCACCAATAACGTAATAGAGAGAATCCTAGATTCGCGGCTCAATTGTCGATCTAAGTACCTGAGTTTGCATTATAAAACCGTCACGACCCAAGCATAGGCCTAGATCGAGACATTGGACAAAGAACCACAAGAGGCTCCAAGTCGACCCATAGCATGAACATGACATCTAAACTCAACATAATCAAGCGGAAGTCTAACATATATAATATAGTGGAAGTCTGAAAATATCATATCATACGAATACATATCACAAGTCTGAAACTGAATACATGATATGTCTGATAAGACTCTACTACTGACGAGTTGATGGGACAAGATCACAACTAACTCACTATAGTCTGAAACTGAAAATACTAAATACAATTGATAAAGGGCCCTCGAAAGATGAGGACTCACCAACTGAGACTGGAAGATGTTAATACTGAGATTCTGGCTACAGGCAGGACTGGTCATGAATATTCGAGCGTGTATCATGAAATGATACAACATATAGTATGAGGTCAGTACGTGGAATGTATCGAGTATGCAAGGCAAGTAAAACATCTAAGTAAGTAAAAACCAGTAATCATGCATAACATAAAAAATTTCATCATAAGAGTTTGAGAGTAGGGCTTGCATGACTGTCCGTTACTTCCCTTCCTCATCCTTCAATTCTTAGGTCCTGATACCATGACTCAATAGGAAAAATTGTTACATCAAACAACGATCCATTGTATCCTCTCGTTACTGCCTCTGATGAAACTATATTTGTACTTCCCACGAGTCACACCATGACTCGTACCTTCCTCTTACGAGTCGTGGGTTCCATCTGTTACTTGACTGAGGAATTTTTTTCCCTGCTCTTCCCACGGGAACTTACAATTACTCATTGTTCCTCACAACGAGTAGTAGCACGACTCATACTGTCCATCCCTGACTATTCCAGAACCAACCCACAACTCCTATACCCGAGTAGTACCTTCTTCTAATGGGTTGTTACAAGGCCCATTGTTCCAACTCTTTCCCTCATAATTGTTGACCCCGCGTGGTACCTACGGGTCATGGGTCCTTCCTACGACTCGTACCCTCAATCATCCTGAGGCAAAAATTTCATACTTCTACTGGTTCTCATTTTCAATTTTCGAGTCTAGTCGTAGACACTTTCGTGGTATTACAAAAATAATGCAACACCCCTGATAAAAAGGATGTGAGTACATAGAATCGTATTGTATGTAAAATGACGGAATGAAATATAACATAGCTAATAATAGACAGGACAACCAAAAATATAATATGAGGGTAGTCAAGAATATGAAATCAATAGGTTGAGTTTTATTTTGAAAATCAAATTTTACATCATCATTCATTGCTTTATTGTGAGAGGTTCTTAACTTAACCGACATGAACCACCATGTAAACCCTGAGTCTGATCTCAGCCCGATTAGCTAATCCATCTCATACCTTGATAGGGTATGAGACACCATAATATAATTGCTAGCAAGGATCCATAACAGCCCGTACCAGGGGCATATAGGGCTCTCCCGAACCAACATAAATGATCAAACATCCTATGTTGGCATATGTAGTTTCAGGCACGAAGCCTTCTCGATTAATAATACTATTCCCCTTTTTGTTTCATAATGAGATTCACTTAAAAACATATTTAGCAATCAAGCTTACTATCATAAGTCATCATCGTATCATAATCATAGTTCATCATCGTCATAAGAATTTTAAATTCATAAGTCGTCATCGTATCATGATCATAGTTCAGCCATGTCATAAGACCATTAAATTCATAAATCATCCTGTCGTAATCATTGTTCATAAAAATCATTGAAACTTCTCTTTTAGAGGAAAAATCATAGTTCATAAAGTCACTAAAACGGCTCTTGTGTAGGAAAAATCATAATTCATAAAATCATTGAAACTTCTCTTTTAGAGGAAAAGTCTATAAGATTTAAACTTTTCGTAAGAGGAGTCACAGAAGTCATAAACGGATCAGAAGGATAATAGACATGTATAGGGACTCATGGAGTAATCAAGAATGATTATAAAACATTCCTAGGTACTCAGAGTTTTGAAAGCAATTCATCATAGACATAAACTTCTTGAGATTAATCCTAGAAACTTAAGAAGAAGATATTCATAAGTAAATCCTTAAGAGGAATTGTTAGACTCTAACTTCGAAGGAATTTTTTATCCTTCATGCTTTCATAATTTTATGCTGAAATTTATACATTTCTTGGAAAAGAAGTAGTATAAAGGATGAGCAACATCATAGGCAAGTCTTGGATTTCATAAGAATCAATAAGATTAAGGAATAATATTTTCATCATAACTCTAACATATACATGGAGGAAAAGCTCATATGTATGAATAATGTAGTGTGGGGGAAGAATAATGAAGCTCCCACACATACAAATAGCCTTACATACCTTATCCTTGGACTCACAATAATCACCGCGAAGCAACAATCCCTTTATAATGTCAATCTACAATAGTTATATGGATAGGAACTACAATCAACTCTTTAACGATGAATTTCAAGTCATAGAGGCATTTCATCAAACACCTGGAAGGCACCTATAGGTGGGGTGTACTAGAACCCACCTCTTTATACCACTCATTAACAACATGAATAACCGTTTCAAGTGCAACCAAAATAACCACATCCATCCTCAACATCAAAATTGTCCCATAAACCCTAACCCAGGGTCATCACGTGAACTCATAGCTTCCTAGAACCTTCCCATGATTCCTAACCATAAAACATCACTAAAGAGTATAAAATAATACTCATTCAAGAATTTAGGAAAGTTACTTACCTTGGAGGAAAATTCCATGCTAAAGATTCCAAATCTTCAATCCAAAAGTCATTCTTGACCTTGATAGCCAAGAGAGGGAGGATTTAATGTTAAAATCATGAAAGATTTGTCATTTTATGTTGTAAGTTCATGGGAGTTGTTTCTCCATTCTTAGAAGGGTTTTAAAGAGCTTTTGGGGTTGTTGCGGTCGTGTTGCGGTGAATAAAAAAGGAAGTGAATCCGAAATCACATTTTAAATAGGGGTTGAAATCATGTTTTACAGAAAAAAATTTTACCCTGTCAAAATTTCCAATCCGTTGGCTGGACATCCCAAGGCGTGGACCACTCTTTATTCAGTTCTTGGACCCTCCATTGAACAGTAACTGTTTAGTGATCCACAGGCTAAACATTCAAGGCACTGCCCGCGTCTTGGTATGATGTTCACAACAGCTTGATAGCGCCTCAGTAAAATTCCTATAACCTTTTAATCCAAACTTTGATTGATACATGGTCAGATGTTTTAGAAACAAGACACAAAGGGCTTCAATTTTACATGTTTAACCACGAAAAAATACTTTGTAAATTGGGAGTTATGGTCGTTTAAAGTTTACCCTTATTCATAAACTTCACATACTCTTCACTCTTCTCTTTGTACATGTTTCCCTTCTAACATACGACCAATATTCGGCCTGTACATACCATGTACACTATGTATAAGTCTTCATGGATAGGAAGAGTAGTTCCCAAATCTCACATCTCATTTACGATGTCGGGTACGGTACGTGCTCTTACCCACTTTTGGCAAATCACAATAATTGACCCCTTTCAATATCTAACCAACTCCAAACTTTCTTAACACATTGTAGCTCATGATTGACTCCTCCAAACACTTAAGATTCATTAAAACAAATAATTTTTGGGTCGGCTCTTACCCACATACATACAATGGTTCAATTCTTAGAACGACGATATGAGGTATTACAATATTTCCCCCTTGGTATCATTCATCCTCAAACGATGGTTACGGGCACTAACAAACTCTAACTCTAGAATTTTCAAAAAATTTTGGCAGAGTTTCCTTTATAAATAGAGTTATCCCAAATTCTCAAACATGTGCCAGCTAATCAGAAACACTATCATAAGTCTCACTAGGCATCACATAATGCTTAATATAAAAGAATATATAAGTAATATACATATGGCTCCTCTTGGATCGTTTTAAAGAATATAAAGGAAATTCTCCCTAAAACATACCTCTCCCTTCATGCATCATCGTAAGGAATTCCATAACATTCTAAGGAAGATGTAGTAGGCATGAGTCACATGGGGCATTTTAGATTTAGAATAGATGTGTTATAGTAGCGGTTCTCTCGAACATGGAGAGCATAGCATAAGAAATGAGTTTGTGTTCCATGAGTAGCATAACGTGGGACATGAGTTCGTGGGATCATAAAAAGTATACCTCTCACCACTATCATCATAATAATCATACTTGTAACACATGACATTAACATAAGGACTATAGGCATGACGTAACACCCTGAAAGTTTCTAAAATCAGATTCCAAACTTTCAAAACCAATTCAGACAGAAGGTGGAAATTTTTCCACAGAACAAGTCGTGGTATGACTTGTTAGGTGACCCCATGATTTGTTCTCAGACCCGTGAGGAGCAGTCAGGAAGTGCAGTAGGTCCAGTGACCACGGACGACCTGACGATTCATCATGTCAGGTAACGACTCGTCAAGGCAGTCGTAGGAAGGAGAAGTAGGAAATCGTGGGATTCATTGGCAACGGAAGACCAACGAGTCATGGGACAGGCAAAGACTCGTTAAGTCAGCCATCGGGTGGAGTCTAGAGATCCAGGATGGGGTTCTAGGCAGTGGGGATAACGGAAGGTGGTTACGAGTCATCATGTCAGACAACAACTCCTGAAGTGAGTCGTCGGCTGATTCGAGAGAATTTTGGGAAATCGACCAGTGTACTCCACGACTTGGTCCCACGAGTTGTTTCCTACCCCACCAACCGTGGAGTGCCTCGTGGGGACTGGCCGGGGGATTTTTCCTGCGTTTCTCCAGGGAAGTTTTCATAAAATCCTACGCTTCTAACTCCTAAACTACGTCTTTTTGAGTATGGTATTGGACGTTTTTAAGGGGATAACTAGCCTAAACCCTCATTCTATCAAAAATTACTCTCAAACTCTTCTTTCTCCTCTCTTTCTAGACTCAAGGACTCATCAAGGGTTCATCAAGGCTTCAAGGTGCAAGTTCAAGTGGAGGTTTCTTCTTGAATCAGGTACATGGGTTTTTCAACAAGGATATCCTGACGTGCCCGCAAGTGTACGGGTCGTGCAAGTAATATAGTGGCTCTTTTTAAGAACCGGATTATCGAACCCAAGGGACTGGACCCATTCCTCTAA
>JACEIK010003104.1:128872-142284 GCA_018107945.1 Datura stramonium | reverse complement strand
CTACAATTTACATGAGAATGTACTAACATTGTTGGATAAACAAGGCAAAACCGATGCATTTGAGTATCACTTGGGCATATAAATATGTCCCAGATCACTAACAATTTCCACAATGGACCCACTAATACAATTTTCACAAAATTAAAGGGAAGAAATGGATCAGAAGTACCTTTGGTCTTCTTCTTACCTTGAAGATGTGAAGATCTTCAAGAACACTAAGAACATGAAGAACAAAACCCTTGATCAAAACTTCTCCAAATGAGCTCAAAATTTAGGATTTTCTTCCCCTTGACGTACAGAACAAAACCCAAGAAAAATTAAGCTCCAAATAAACCCCCAATTAACAAGATTCAATTGTAATTTTCATAAAGTCTTCAAGCTTCCAGGTGTTCAATGGTAGACGGATATCCAAAACTCAAATTTCAAGAAGAACCTATGATTTGGACACAAAAAACAGTAGGGAACAAGAATCTAGTGTCAAAAACAACAAATTAAACAAAAAATGTTTTGGACTATTTTTTTTTAATTCTTGAGGAATTTTTGACCTCTTTTTTATTTTTTATTTAATACCTAAATCCCAAGAATAGTATTGTAAGAACAATACTAATTCTAGATATAGATACCAAATGATACAAGAAATTAAAGAAANGGGACCCTCTTGATATCAGTTGCGACATCATCCCTTGTATATACTAATTCTAGATATAGATACCAAATGATACAAGAAATTAAAGAAAGATAACTAACTAGACATAAAGTGATTGGAATTAGCAACCCTTGTGAAAAGGCACAAGGACCTCTAATTCTCAAATCAAGAAACACCTAGTCTTAAGAAGATCTCAAGGGAGATGATTCCCTTGCAACCATCTTCTCAACACAATTAACTGTCAAAAGCTTGAAAAAAACTTAGCAATCTACTACACTCAAAATATTATTTGTTCATAGTCATAAAAATTAAAAGAGCCCCATTATATACTATGTAAGAAAAAATATAGACTATTACGAATATGCCCTTAATGAGTAAGGTCCTTGTTTGGATGGTCTTCTTTTTATTTGAATTCCAAGATTAGCCAATTTCACTTCAAGCAACTTTCTTTACTCCTTTGGCCATCTTGTGTTCCTTCTTCTTTCCAAGCTATGATCAAAATATGAAATCCATTAGACGTCTCCCATATGCACTCAAGTGCTTCCTTTTTCATGAAGAGACCTTGTAGATCGTGGAGCTCTCTTGCTTGACTCTTTGTGAACGGTCTTGAAGGAACATGGATTGCATCATACCCCTATCAGGGATACTACACTACAACCTCAAGTATATTTGTAACAGCTAACAATACATTCTAGTGTCTATGCCAGTACTGAATTGCTAGTCGCACCAATATTATGAAAGAACTAACTTGCCGAAAGGATAGCCTTAACATACCTCGAATGCCGATTCTCGTTCAACTGGTTAGTTTCAACTTGCAATTGGCAGTTCCATTACACTACAACATTTATGCTGAGAGAATAGATCTAGTTTCAATACTAAATTGGTCAAACAACGATATCTTTTGATAATTATATTAACTATAATTCAATTTTGTTTAACTCGACTAAAAATTCACAATTTCTCGAGAGTTTAGAAGGGAGAAATGCTTACCTATTACCTGTGGCTATTTAGGACTAAATTTGGAGTAATTCTGACTACTTTTACTTGGTGGGGTTCCAGTATACCGAGCGAATTTTCAAGAAATAACTCCGAAGAGATTCTTCCCATAGGCCTATAACTTGTTATCCGAAGTTAATTTGCATTTGGATGGAGTTTGAAGGCGTAATTAATGAAAATTAATCAAAACCAATGTTTCCCTCTCTATTAAGATGAGGAAGATATGAATAATTTACTTAAAATCATCAAAGGGAGATTTATATAGGGGTAGAGAGGTAGTAGGGGGTGCCCCGCCCTGGCCATCGCGCCAAGGGGTGTTCCGCGCTGTGCTGCCTTGTAGCATACCTCTAGGTCTCTGATGCTCAGCTTTCACTTATTGATAGTTTGGACACCTAGCCAAAAACTCCATTATGTCCTTCTTCATGTCATTCCACCAATAAACTTCCCGTAGATCACGATACATCTTGGTGGCACCTAGGTGGATAGAATACTGAGAGCCATGAGCCTATAAGAGCATCTGCCACTAATTAGTGTAACACCTTAGAAATTCCTAAGACTAGCCTTTAGATTTAAAACTTGATCATGCAGAAAAACAGGGAAAAGACTTCAGTACAAGTCACAATATGATTTGTACGATCATTGTACAGCCGTACCAAGGCTCATAAATAGGAGTGTTGGAGGAAAATAGTATGTTCAATTAGAGAAGTTACGAGTGCATGTTATGACTCGTACTAAGATGGTACATATCATACTGACAAGTCATGGATAAGTTCAGAGAAATGATCAGGGAAACTATGGGTAACCACAAGTCATGATATGACTAGTGGTATGCAGGTATGAATAGTTCACTAAGTCGTGAGTTGAATAAGAGGAGTGTTCAGGAGGAAATCATAGATTGAGGTATGACTCGTAGGATGCATGTACGCATTATAGGAGGCTTTCATGGAAAACTTCAGCAAAATGGTATGGAGCAGGGTCCCTAGCCATGAGTGAACGTACGGGCCATAGGATCCTGATATGACTCGTAGGTTGAGTCATACCACCTGATGAGCAGAAATTTTAATAATTATTTCTGGGGTATTTTTGTAACAACCTATAATCCTAACCTCTAAACTATGTCGTATTAAGACTATTTTGAAGGTGTTTCAGAGGATTTGTCTACCCTCTCCCCTCATTATTTTCCAGAATCACTCAAAAGTCACGTAAGAACTCATTCAGACTCCCCAAAGAGAAAGCTATAGCTTCTTCTTTTCCTCTGAATTCAGGTGCCTTCTCAGAGAAATTCTACTCCAGGTAAATTGGGATTGAGGGAAGCTAAGGTTTTCCAGTTCATGAACATGAGGCTAAACAACATTATAGTAGAGGAGTATGCACTCAAGTTCACTCAACTGTCATGATATGCTCCAGAAATGGTTGCTTAACCGAGGGCTTGCATGCTTATGTTTGCTAATGGAGTCTCAAATTTGGTACTCAAGGAATGCAGGACCTCCATGCTCGTGAATGATATAGACCTCTCGAGTCTCATCATTCATGTCTAGCAGATAGAGGCTGAAATGCTAAAGGACGTGGAGAGAGAGAACAAATGGGCCAGAATCGATTAGTTTGAGTACTCCCAGAAGAGGTCAAGTGATGGTAATCACCCCCAGCAGCAGAGGCCTTCAACGCCATCCTCTGTCGATGCAACATCTTCTAGGCCCCGCAAAGATAAGAGGGGTGGTACATCAAGCTCTAGTCCCAAAGCCATATCTCTAGCAGCTGCAACTTTCCAACATGTCCTAAGTGTGGTAAAAATCAGAAGGGGGAGTTACATTTGGGAAAAGAGGGTTGTTTTGGTTGTGGCTAGTTATGTCATAGGTTTAGAGAGAGCTCGTCGGTAGGATGAGGAAAGGCCTAGTTTTCTACATCAGCAGCCCCGTTAGGTCGCCCAGCTCAACATGGGACTACTTCAACTACATGTGGTGGTCAGCCCCAATATCATTTCTATGCTCTATCTTTGAAACAGGATTAGAAAAACTCACCAGATGTGGTAAGGTAATATTGCACCTTTTCCACATTGATGTATATGATTTACTAGATCAAGGAGCCACACATTCCTTTGTGACTCCTTATATTATAGTCCCGCTTGATATTAGTCTAAAAACTCTCTCTGAACTATTTTCAGTCTCTACCCCGGTTTTTGGGTCAGTAGTGCCAATCGGGTATACATAAATTGTCCAGTCTCAATGTTAGGTAAAGCCTCTTCTATTAATTTAGTAGAGCTAGACATGGTCGACTTCGACCTTATCATTGGTATTGACCGGTTGCATTCTTGTAATGCTTTGGCAGACTGTAGAACTAGGATTGTCAAGTTTCAATTTCCTAATGAACTAGTCTTAGTATGGAAAGATAGTATTTCGATACCTAAGGGTCATTTCATTTCGTACCTTAAGGCTAGGAAAATGATTTCCAAAGGGTACATCTACCACATGGTTAGGGTCAAAGATTCTAGTTTTGAGACCCCAACACTCTAGTTAGTTTCGATACCGAATAAGTTTCATAATGTGTTTCCTAAGGACCTCCCTAAAGTCCCTCCCCAATGGAAAATAGACTTCTGCGTAGATCTTCTTCCAGAAACCCAGCCCATCTCTATTCCTCCATACTAAATGGCTCTAGCTGAGCTTAAAAAATTGAAGGAATAGCTAAAAGACCTTCTAGATAAGGGCTTCATCAGAACTAGTATCTCTTCCTAGGGTGCCGCAGTCCTATTTGTGTGAAACAAAGACAGTACCCTCAGAATGTGCATTGACTACCATTAGTAGAACAAAGTCACAGTTAAGAAGAGGTATCCTCTACCTATGATTGATGACTTGTTCGATCAACTTTAGGGAGCTATTTGTTTCTCCAAGATAGATCTCAGATCTGGATACCACCAACTTAGGGTCAGAGAATGTGACATTCTAAAAACAGCCTTCAGAACTTTGTATGGTCAGTATGAATTTGTGGTTATGTGTTTCAGACTAACCAATGCTTCTGTAGCTTTTACAGACCTGATGAATAGGGTATTCAAGTCGTACCTGCACATGTTTATCATTGTTTTTATAGATGACATCTTGGTTTATTCTAGAATAGAGGAGGAACATGTAGACCATCTAAGAATAGTTTTACAGACTCTTAGGGACCGCCAATATTCGCCAAATTCACCAAGGGTGAATTTTTTCTAAAATCAGTTGCCTTCCTTGGTCACATGGTCTCCAAATAGGGTATTCAAGTGGATGCTTAGAAGATAGCGGTTGTCAAGGACTGGCCAAGATCCATATCTCTGATAGACATCCGGAGCTTCGTGGGTCTATCCAGCTATTACTAACGGTTTGTTGAAGGATTCTCCTCCATTGCCTCCCCTTTTACTAAACTAACTCAAAAAAAGGTGAAGTTTCAGTGGTCTAACGAATGTGAGAAAAGTTTTCAGGAGTTGAAGACTCGACTCACTATAGCCCCAATTTTTACTCTAGTAGAAGGTTCATATGAGTATGTGATCTACTATCATGAATCTAGAGTTTTCCTGGGTTGCTTTCTGATGCAACATGGAAATGTCATAGCTTATGCCTCTAGACAACTTAAGGTTCATGAGAAAACCTATCTGACTAATGATCTTGAATTGATAGTGGTAGTGTTTGCTTTAATAATCTGGAGACATTATCTTGGTGGGGTTCATGTGGATGTATTCACTGATCATAAAAGTCTACAATATGTTATACCTAGAGAATTCAAGAATCAGACCCGGAAGTGAATCAGGAGAAAAACTGGAAAATATTATAGCAGTTGCAGAATGGGTCACTTGACGACTCGTGAAGAGGCATAACGAGTCGTCAGATGGCTTGTGGGGAAGGCCTAACATGTTGGAGGACTCGAGGTCCTCACGGGCGATGTAATGACTTGTGGTCAGTCACCATGAGTCGTCAAGTTAGTCGTTGGTTGGTCCTGGGGAAAGTTAGCAAGGCTTATCCAGTGTACCTGACCGGGGACACTCAACGACCCGTTAGGTTAGCCGTTACCAAGCCAGTGGAAACTTCTTGAATGATGATTCAGTGAACTTGATGGGTGACCCAACAGATCATGAGCCCTAGTAACGGGTCGTCAAGTCGTCCGTTAGGACCCCTGACAGTTATTTTCAGTGATTTCAGTAAGGACTTTTCCATAATTCCTAAGTTCTAAGGGCCTATACTACATCATTTTGAGCTTGTAATAGAGGGTTTTAAGTTGAGATAAACCCATCTAGGCTATTTTCTTCACACATACAAGGGTGAGAGCTTGAAGGGAAGAAAGTGAGAAGAAATTCAAGGATTCCAAGAGAAATCGCAGTTGGGTAATTAGATAAACCCATCTAGGCCATTGATATCGATATCATGGTAGCGTCCCTAGCCCTAGCAAGGTTTTGGATGGCTCTACCCACTTGAGTGTAATAGGTGGGACCACGTAAGCTCTATCGTGATATGTCAGTTAAGTGACGAGTCTCCCATTGTTTATATCATTTGAATTTGCAAATCAATTACTCGTGATGATTATCTATGCATACATGTTTAGAAAGCAAGGTTTGACTTATTGTTCAGCTTTTGATATAAATGTTATGATCTAGCTTTGAGTCATTCGAGTCAGCCATGCATGAGCATGTTATGATAAAGTTCGATTTATGAATTAATGCATGTGTTCTTCTACTTACTCTCATAGTTTATTATATATATGTATGATTGGATTTAGCTGATATTATTATTAAAGCGGTTTTACTTACCTTGCATACTTGGTACATTCCACGTACTGACCGCATACCTTCTATGCTGCATCGTTTCATGATGCAGGATCGGGTTCTCAAGTTCAACCCCATTTGTAGCTGCCTACCAGAGTTAGCATTTGTTTCATGGTGTGTTCTCATTCTCTGAGGACTAGACTTTTAGTTATTTTGAGCGTACTTTCAGTTTCAGTATTTCTAAGCTAGTTGGGGGTGTTGTCCCATCAGCTCGTCCAAGTTAGAGGCTATTCAGACTTAGACATGTATTCTGCTTCAGATCTTTATTCTGTTGTTATGCTAAGTTAGAATTCCGCTAAGCTTATATTTGTGTTTCCTTCATATTTATTAAATGAGATACTGAATACTTATGCGATGGGTTGACTTTGGATCTCTCGGGATCCCTTGTCCCGTTTCTATGATATGGGTCTCCTCTCGGGTGGTGAAAAACTTGGTATCAGAGCCATAGGTTTGGAGTGTCCTAGGGAGTCTGAAAGTCGTGTTAAGTAGAGTCTTTTTCATGGGTGTGAAGCGTGCCACACTTATGATGGAGCGGCTACGAAACGTTTTAGTAAATGTTCCCATCTTTCATGATGTAGGTCGTGTGATGAAGAGTCTTTCTATCCCTCTAATTAGTGCTATTTGCGATTGCAGAGTCATGGCCCCTCGAAGGATGAAGGAAGGTGAAATGTAGACGGTGAAGGCCACGAGGATGGCATGGGTCGTGGGCATCAGCAAGTCCCACCTGTTCAGGATCTTCTGGCATCGGAGCCAGCTGCTCATGTTGAGTTCCGGGCCGCTATGCGGATNGACTCTTGAGGATATGTTGAGTTCCGGGCCGCTATGCGGATGCTTGCGCAGGCCTTGACCACTCATGTCAATCAACAGGCTATTGCGCATGTTCCGCAGAATATTAATGCAGAGGCCGCTCGAGTCAGAGACTTCTTGAGGATGAACCCACCGGAGTACTTGGGGTCCAAGGTAGGTGAGGACCCACATGACTTCATTGATGAGATCATCAAGATCACCCAGGTTATGGGGGTGAGCAGTGTTGAGTGCGAAAATTTGGCCTCCTACCAGTTGAAGGTGGTTGCACATATCTGGTTCCATCAATGGAAAGATAGTAGGGTCGCTGGAGTAGGCTCGGTCACTTGGGAGGAGTTTCAGGTAGCATTCCTTGATCAATTCTTCCTTTGGGAGATGATGGAGTTGAAAGCAACTGAGTTTGTGAATCTGAAGCAAGGGAGGATGACAGTACTAGAGTATTCCATTGAGTTCACTCGCCTATCGAAGTGCACTCCTGAGTTAGTGGCTGACCAGAGGGTGCGAGTGAGCAGGTTTGTGCATCGGATAGCAGGTTACTTGGATATGGAATTCAGGATTTTGATTCTCCATCAGGATATGGACTTCCCTCGGATGGTTTCGTACACCCAACAGATGGAGACGCCACATTCGAGAGAGAGAGAGGCCAAGAGGGATAGGACTGAGGACCAAAAATTTTCCCAGTAGAGGTCCAGTAGTAGGCACCATCAGCAGACCCACCAGAGATCATCCGCCCCAACTTCATCATCCGCCCCAACTTCATCAGCCTTGAGTGTGCCATCTCGGCCTAGCCATGATTAGAGAGGATGAGCATTAGGATTGAGGGTTCAGAGCAGCAGGCCCACAGATTTAGGTGTTCCAGCCTGTCACAAATGTGGCTAAGGGCATACAGGCCAGTGCTTGGCAGGTTTAGGTGCGTGTTTCGGGTGCGGGCAACCCAGACACATGCTTAGAGATTGTCCAGCGGTGAGTCAGGATTAGGTTGGGGGCCGTGTCCCAGCTTCTAGTTCAAAAGCCCTAACCCCTTACTCAACACATCAGGGGGCATCTACTAGTGAAGCTGGTAGTCAGTGCTAGACAGATTCTATGCCCTAGAATCCCGTTAGGAGCAGGAGGTCTCCCCGGATGTGGTTACTGTTATGTTACGAGTCTTCCATGTTGATGTTTATGCATTGTTAGATCTAGGGGACACCTTTTCCTTTGTAACACCTTATGTAGCCAGTAGCTTCGGAGTCAGCCCCGATGTCTTGTCAGAATACTTCTCAGTTTCTACTCCAGTAGGTGACTCAATTATTGCTAGACGGGTGTATATAGATTGCCCAGTCTTGGTTCTCCATAAGTTCACCTCAGAAGATCTGATAGAGTTAGCCATGACCGATTTCGATGTTATTCTCAGCCTGCAATTGTTGTATGCTTGTTATGCTTCCATTAATTGCAAGAACCGGTCAATAGAGTTTAGATTCCCAATGAGCTAGTCTTAAAATAGAAGGGTAGTTCAACTGTGCCTGTAGGTCGATTTGTTTCCTACCTCAAGGCCAGGAAGATGATTTATAAGGGTTGCATGTATCACCTAGTTAGGGTTAAGGAATTGGAGTTTGAAACCCCGACTATCCAGTCAGTTCTAGTAATACGTCAGTATCTAGAGGTCTTTCCTGATGATTTGCCAAGTATTCCTCCCAAGTGGGAGATTGATTTTTGTATTGACCTCCTTCCCGATACGCAGCCGATATCTACTCCACCATATAGAATGGCACTAGCCGAGCTAAAGGTGTTGAAGGATCAGTTAAAGGATTTTCTAGATAAGGGTTTCATTAGACCGGGCCAGTCTCCATGGGGCACACCAGTATTATTCGTTCGGAAGAAAGATGGTTCCCTTCGTATGTGCATTGATTATCGATAGTTGAACAAAGTCACTGTCAAGAACATGTATCTCTTACCCAGGATCGATGATTTGTTCAATCAGCTTCAGGGTGTGAAGTGTTTCTCAAAGATAGATCTCAGATCTGGGTATCATCGGCTCAGAATTCGGGAGAGTGACATTCGAAGACGTCATTCAGAACACGGCATGGTCATTATAAGTTTGTAGTTATGTCTTTTGGACAAACGAATGCTCCTGCAGCTTTTATGGACCTAATGAATAGGGTGTTCAAGCCATATTTGGGTATGTTCGTGATCATTTCCATTGATGACATCTTGGTGTACTCTCAGAGTGAGGAGAAGCATGCCACTCACTTGAGAGTAGTGCTTCGACCCTAAAGGATAGCCAATTGTATGCAACGTTCAGCAAGTGTGAGTTTTGGTTAGACTCCGTGGCATTCTTGGGCCATGTAGTGTCTAGCGAAGGCATAGAAGTAGACTCACAGAAAATTGAGGCAGTGAAAAATTGGCCCAGACCAGTGAATCCTTCAGATATTCGGAGTTTTTTGAGCTTAGCTGGCTACTATCGAAGGTTTATTGAGGGTTTCTCAACCATTGCAGCGCCTTTGACTAAGCTGACTCAGAAGAAGGGGAAGTTCTAGTGGTCGAAGGCTTGTGAGAAAAGCTTCCAAGAGTTGAAGGCTTGACTTACCTTAGCAACAGTATTGACCTTACCCGAGGGTAATGATGATTTTGTGGTGTATTGTGATGCTTCCAGAGTTGGACTTGGGTGTATATTGATGCATCGGGGAAGGGTGATAGCTTATGCCTCTCGACAGCTGAAGGTGCATGAAAAGAATTACAAACCCATGATCTTGAATTGTCCATAGTGGTGTTTTCATTGAAGATATGGTGGCATTACTTGTATGGGGTCCACGTGGATATATTTACGGACCACAAGAGCTTGCAATATGTGTGCACACAGAAGGATCTAAATCTGCGGCAAAGAAGGTGGTTGGAGTTACTTAAAGATTATGACATGAGGGTCTTTTAGCACCCGGGCAAGGCTAATATGGTTGCGGATCCACTTAGTAGACTCTCAATGGAGAGTGTGTCCCATGTTGACGGGGGAATGAAGGAGTTGGTGAAGGATGTTCACCGGCTTGCAAGGCTGGGAGTTAGACTAATCGATTCGACCGAAGGTAATGTTGTTGTGCATAATGGGTCGGAATCGTCCTTGGTAGTTGATGTTAAATCCAGTCAAGATGAGGATCCAATATTGAGGAAGCTGAAGGAGGTGGTGCGGAATTAGAAAGTGGAGGTTTTCTCCCAAGGGGGAGATGGTGTGCTACGATACTAGGGTTGACTATGTGTTCTGGATGTTGATAATTTGAGAGTTCGGATATTTCATGAGGCACATAGTACCAGATATTCTATTCATCCAGGATCCACAAAAACGTATGGGGATTTGCGAGAAATCTATTGGTGGGATGATATGAAAAGGGATATTGCGGAGTTCGTAGAAAAGTGTCGAAACTGTCAGCAAGTAAAAGTCGAACATCAAAGACCTGGAGATGTACTTCAGGATATTGCCATCCCCACTTGAAAGTGCGAAGAAATCTATATGGACTTCATTACAGGTCTACCTCATACTCGCCAGCAATACGACTCCATTTGGGTTGTGGTGGACAGGTTGACCAAGGCTGCACACTTCCTACCAGTCAAGACCACAGATTCAGCAGACAATTATGCTAAGTTGTATATCCGGGAGTTGGTTCGGCTTCATGGAGTTCCCTTATCTATTATTTCGGATCGAGGTACTCAGTTTACTTCTCAATTTTGGCATTCATTTCAGAAAGGGCTCGGGACTCAGGTTAAGCTAAGCATAGCTTTTCACCCTTAGACGGACGACCAAGAAGAACGAACCATTCAGACTCTTTAGGATATGCTGAGGGCATGTGTGATGGATTTCAAAGGTAGTTGGGATGATCATTTGCCCTTGATCAAGATTGCTTAGTATAATAGTTACCACTCTAGTATCCAAATGGCACCGTTCGAGGCCCACTACGGGCGAAGGTGTAGATGTCCCATCGGATGGTTCGAGGTTGGTGAGGCAGCCATGATAGGTCCAGGCTCTATTCATGAGGCGATGGTGAAGGTTCAGTTGATAAGGGGTCGGTTGAAAACTGCTCAGAATAGCCAAAAATCATATGCGGATGTGAGGAGAAGAGATTTGGAGTTTGATGTAGATGACTGGGTGTTTCTAAAGGTATCTCCCGTGAAGGGAGTCATGTGGTTAGGAAAGAAAGGTAAAATCAGTCCCCGCTATGTTGGTCCGTATCATCTTGTGAGAAGAGTTGGTAAGGTGGCATATAAGTTGGACCTGCCTTCAGAATTGGCTTCAGTTCATCCCGTGTTCCATGTATCGATGTTGAAAGAGTGTTTGGGTGATGCAGCCTTGGTAGTTCCGATAGACAGCATTGGTATGAAAGACAACCTCAGTTATGAAGAAATTCCGGTTGAAAATTTGGATCGACAAGTTCAGAGGCTAAGGAACAAAGAGGTAGCTACAGTTAAGGCTTTATGGATGAATCAACATGTTGAAGGAGCTACATGGGAGGCCGAAGAGGATATGATGGCTAAATACCCCCATTTGTTCCCTACCGACTCCGTTTCAGTTTGAGGTATCAAATTTTTTCCCTAAACCTCTATTCAGTTTTTAATGTTCTATGTATGCGAATAAGTTTGTTTTATGATATGAAATATGTATGTGATGTCTGAACTTTGACCAGCTGTGTGGTTCTCTTGGGGGGTAGTTGTTCCGTTAGTTTTACACTTGAAATTCAATGATTAGCATCTATATATATGGTGATTATTGTTTCTGGGTTTTTTGCTTTTTTATAACATTCGAGTTTGAATGTTCCCAAGGGGAAGATATTGTTATACCCCGAGAATTAAAGAATCGGACCTGAAAGTGAATCAGGAGAAAAACTGGAAAATGTTGCAGCAGTTGCAGAACGGGTCACTTGACGACTCGTGAAGAGGTATAAAGAGTCATCAGGTGCCTCGTGGGGAAGGCCTCAGATGTTGGAGGATTTGAGATCCTCATGGGGGATGTAACGACTCGTGGTCAGTCACCGCGAGTCGTTAAGTCAGTTGTTTGTTGGTCCAGGGGAAAGTTAGCAAGGCTTATCCAATGTACCTGACGGGTTACACCCAGCGGCTTGTCATCAGTCCTAATGACCCATTAGGTTAGTTGTTACCAAGCTAGTGGAAACTTCTTGAATGACGAGGCAATGTACTTGACGGGTGACCTAACAGATCCTTAGCAGTAACGAATCATCAGGTCGTCCATTAGGACCCCCTGATATTTATTTTCAGCAATTTCAGTAAGGGCTTTTCCGTAATTCCTAAGTTCTAAGGGCCTATACTATGTTCTTTTGAGCTCGTAATAGAGGGTTTTAAGCTGAGATAAACCCATCTAGGCCATTTTCTTCACGCATGCAAGGGTGAGAGCTTGAAGGGTAGAAAGTGAGAAGAAATTCAAGGATTCCAAGGGAACTCTCAGCTGGGTAATTAGGAAGAGATAAGATTCTTCAATCCCAGGTATGTAAGGCTATGAGTGGATGCTTTTTTCCACACCCATGCCCATTCCCTATCAAATTGTGATTTATTTGTGATGATCTAGTATAGGTTTTCTTTCAATTGCATGAATCTTACATTCCTACTCATGGGTATGATTGATTGAGTCTATATTGATGATCTACTGAGCTTGGGCGGATTCTAACTTAATTTCTTTTACAAAATTTTTTTCTAAAAAATTGAATCTAAAATTCCCATGTGTGGGGAGTTCCTAATAGGATGTGATGATGATGGAATAGATGATGAAAAGCATGTTTCCAAACTTACCCATGATTTTGATAATATTTTCAAAGAAGATTGAATTGACCCGAGTATAATGAAGCTTTGGGTAGTGCCCAATGTTCAGTATGGATGATGATTTTTCTTGAATTGATTTTATTACTTATTTTGGAGTGAAATCTCCCAAATTATAATGTTTCAAATGATTTGTATGAGATCAAGCGTGATAAGGTTTTGGGAAAGGCCCTTCTATTGATGATGATAAAGTGACATTTTTAAAGTAAGCTTACCACAAGATTTTGGAGTAAAGTCTCCCACTATTCTTTGAACTTGTGGTATGTGTTATGATCATGGGCAAAAATAGCATGTCCAAATGATACTTTATAACTTAAATTAGTCTTGTTTATCTAAGTTATTTTATACATTTTCATGTAATTTTATATAAATGTGAATATATGTGCTAACCAACAT
>JACEIK010003104.1:99127-113480 GCA_018107945.1 Datura stramonium | reverse complement strand
ACAGGTCGGCCACTGGCGGACCGTTGGTCCTGTTTTAGGAATCACCGGTTGTCTCGCAGATTAACCTGCCCAATAATTCATGTTGGCATCACTTTGCAGTGTATCGATGTTTCGCGAATCCAGACGGTGTTTCACCGATATGGAACCGATACGCATTATATTCTCCCAGGCCACTACTTCACATCGGCGACTCATCGACGCTTCGCAAATCTGCACTGACGTTTTGCCGATGTCTCTTCAAGGCTAAAATTTTTGAACCTGAATTTAATATCGCAAAAGTGCCTAATACTAGATTTGAGATTTAAAAATGGAAGTTGGCAGAAATTTGGGAAATTTCCACAGAATGGGTCATGTAACGGATCGTTGGTCCAACCAACAATCCGTGGGAAGTGTCCGTGGTAAAGTTCAGCAGGGTTGCAATTGGAAGTAATGGGTCACGTAACGACCCGTGGTTTGATGTCATGAGTCATGACTTGTGGTCGTGGTGAGGCTGCTCCTTAGCCTAGGAGGAAGTAACGGGTCATAGGATGACCCGTTGTGAGCAGTAAAGGATTGTGGTGAGCAACCATGGGAACAACTAGGAAAACNNNNCAATCGAGGTAGCAGATTGAAACCACGACTCGTTCGAAGGTGGCACGAGTCATGGTGTGGGCCGTGGGAAGGCCAGGTGCAGGTAGTCAGGGGGGAATAGAACGGAGGACACAACGGACCGTCTTCTAATGCAACGAATCATCCTGTTAAGTCGTGAGATTGAATTTGAGAAAGGGAAGTTTGGGCAGTGGACGCAACAGATGGATACCACGAGTCATGATATCTAAGCACGACCTGTTATGTCAGTCGTTGTCACTACCAGTGTAGAATTTTCAAGGAATTCATTAAGGGTATTTTCATCATTCCTAAGTCCTAGGGTCCTAACTATGTTGTTTAAGGCTCAAAATGTAGTGTTTTATGAGGGGAAAATCTATCCTAGGCTCGTTCACATCCATGCATGCATATTGAAGGGGTTTAGGAGATGATAAAGTTAGAGTTCCTTAAGTTTTCCTTCAATCCTTCATTGGGCTTTCAAGGAGTGAGAAAATCTAATCTTCCCTAGGTATGTAGGGCTATGAATGGGTGAATTCATTCACACCCATGCCCAATTCCTCTCAAAATCATGAAATTTCCAATGTAAATTCTATGGGGTTTTAACACAATGCATGAAATTCCTAATTCTCTACATGGGTATGATTTAAATGTATTTCTACTATTGAATCATGATTTATGGGCAAGTTTTACGTTTTTTTCATTAAAATCATGTTTCAAGTTTTTTAAATTTAAATGCCCATGTATGATGAAGTATTGATGATGAAAAGCATGTTTTCAAGTTACCCATGTTTATAATCACATTTTCAAGCGGATTGAGTATTTTCAAGCATGTTAAAGTAATGGGAAATTCTCTCATATTCACGATTGATTTACGATTTATGATATGGATTTCACGATTTATCGATTTATGACGTTGGTCGATCAAAGGGCCCTTGATTTATGGATAAACATGTATGTAATTTGAAATCAATGATGTTAAATGTTTATTTAGCCATGGATCTCATGAATGATGTTTATGACTTACGTATGAGCCTAATGTGCATGTTTTTGGAAGCAGTATCTAGAACCGTGTAGCCCGGAATTCAAAGGACTATGCCGATGTCTCATAACTACGCGCCGTCGTAGGTTCGGTTGATATATTACAATGTTAATGGATCCCCTCTTTCGTGATATCACATAATGCACGTCCATTGCCTAGAAAGCCAGGGACGACTCTGCCCACTTGAGTGAGATAGTTGAGGCATCATGTAAGGCTCTACCATGCTGGTGTCGGTTATGATGAGTCCTCCCATTGTTCCGCATGTTTTATGCATTGTTATGTTTATGTTAGTTTTTCTCAAGTTATGATTTATAAAGTTTCTCTTATGACTATGATGATGAATGGATTACGAATGTTTTGAAAACCATGAGACTCGCATACTCCATGCTATATCGTTTCATGATACAGGCTCCGATCTTCAGACCCAGTACTATCATTAGCTCATTCCTGGAGTTAGCATCTAGCTCATTGGTGAGTCCTCATTCTCTGAGGACCAATCAATAACATTTATCTCTTTATGTTCAGTCTCCTAGACTTGTGGGGTTAGTTGGGGGTGTTGTCCCATCAACCCATCAGATATGTTAGAGGCTTTCAGACTATGTGTAGTATTCAACTGTTATGTATGAAGTGCGTTCCTCTTTCTATGTTATGTAATGTTTATGCTTCCGCCATGTCGTTATGCTGAGTATTCCACTTTATTGATATTAAGTTAGATGTATGTTCATGCAATGGGTCGACTTTGAGTCTCTCGGGGCTCCTTGTCCCGTGTTATGATTTGGGCCTACGGTCGGGTCGTGACACTGAATTCTTTCTTTTTCCTCGATCTGAGTTTCAAAATATGTGTACCATTCTAACCTTTATTTTGCAGCATCATGTCTATTTCCCCTCAATCTCACAAACGCAAAGCATTAATATACACTAACAATACACAAGCTCGGTTTGGGTTGGAAAGAATGGAGGAAGGCTTTCAAGGAGAAGAGATCCATCCATGCATAAGCCCAATTTGAAGTGGACTCCTTCAAAAATTCCTTCCTAGATATCTATAACCAGATTGGGATGCACGACTGGGGTCCATTCACCATATCTGTTGACCTATATCTTCCAGAATTGGTATGGGAATTCTATGCTTCATATACGGCAAGGCAACAGCTCCTCAAGCACAAGGGCTACACATATACATTGCCATGCCTACCATCGGATTGGGTGCAGGGGCTAGAGGTTCCTATAACTCCCGAGACAATCAATTCGATTTATTGGGTGGAGCCAATCCAATCACACTCGATATTCCATAAGAAGATGGAATATAAAGTGAATTAGTTCCAATGGGTAGCCAACATGATTGCACTCAGCCAACCACAATGGGCCACCTCCAGGGATCTGATTCATCATTGTGACTTGAATTTTGAAGCCCACATGTGGTTAGATTTGGTTTGTTCATGGTTAATGCCTTCTCAGATTACAATAGAAGTCTCAATTGAAGTTGCCATTCTTATAGCATGCATCATGGATCATGTGCACATCAATGTGGGGGAGGTCATTACTGATCAATTCAAACGAAGAGCCAAGCAGCAGGTCAAGGCGTTGCCATTTCCCAGCCCCGTGAGTATGTTATGTGTGCGGGCTACATGCTCTTTTTTCCTACAATTGGACAGGACTCTACGGGCTGACGGTGTGATTACATTTTCTACTAAAACTGACAAAGATTCTCTAGCCATGATGTGAGCAAAGTGTACAATGAGCAAGACTCCACCACCGCCTTTGGCGTCTTCTATCACATCGATTGCCCAGTTCCATCTTGCTGTTGTCCCCACCCCAACACCTCTGGATTTTCTCAAACTAGCACAAAGGGCCAAAGTACATGAGAGCCAGCTTGTGAAGCTAGCTAAGGCTATCCCATCTATGATACAAATTGCCATCAACAAAGCCATGCAACCTGCTAAAGATAAGTTAAAGAGTCTATGGACCACAGTTGAGGTCCTTGAGAGCAAAGTGATTTCCTTGAGAAGAGAGGTGGCTGCAATTGGTTAACCTCCATCTACCAGCAACTCAAACCCTCCTGAACCTGCAGCAGTGCCAGTGTAGCTTGAGGCACCCATAAGTCCATGAGATGATTGGTGGGTGGGTTATGACAGCACGACAGAAATAGTGTCATATGATGAGTTATATCTAAGACAACCACCACCACCTCCAATGCTCTCCGTGTATAATGTAGATCCATCATGCGCACTTGGCAGAGTGGCAACAACTTGTTATTATGAGCTTTGGACTCTGCCAGACAGATGGGTGGTGCCAGAACCCGGGAACTAGCGGAACTCCCACCCGATCCACTGCGACCAACTACTGAAGAAATAGCTTCTTGGCAATTTGATGCAGCCTCACATTCATGGAAGCCTCGGCCCGACCAATAATTCAATAAGGAAGCCTCCTTGACCTTATTATCTGTCATTTTTGCTACATTGGGTACAATTTCTGGTTTTAAGTGGGTGGAGGGGAAGAGATGTATGTCGTGCAATTTGCCAAAGTTTTTGCGTGCAAAGAATAATAGTGGAGGTCCTTTTCTTGAATTATTTACTCCCTCAAGATCCAAGTCCTTTTCTTGTTCTCTTTTGTAAATAGTAGGAGAGTAAATAAACTCCAAGGATTTTCTTCATACCACAGTTCATTCCCGAGGAGCATGTTTTCATTTTTCTTTCCCTTTTTGTTGTTGAATCAGGTTGGCACTTCTCGAAGATAGACTATGTGGTGACTCTCTTAAAAGAAAATGCCATGTTTATTTTGAGTCCTTATATGAAGCCCTTTTGAAAGGCACCACCAGAAATTTTTTTGAAATGGAGTTATAAAATAGGGGCATGAAAATGAAAGATAATGAGCAGATGTTTGAACCAAGAGCATAGCACTCTTTTTCATAATTTATAAATTCCTTGCATGACTTATGAATTTGAATGCTTTGATGCCCTGACTTGAAATCTTGTGATGAAAATGACTCTTGTGGACCCTTTAAGGGTGATGCCTTGTGTGGTGAGAAATTTTTTGTGAATCTCATGCATGACTTCTTGTCTAGAACTTGCCCCAAGTGTGACTCAAGGCGAAATTCTAGATGTAGCTGCACGTTGAACATGATTTTAGGCTTTCCTTTGTTTAGAAAATTCACCCATATACCCTCCTTAAACATTGATCTTTGTCTGCCAACATTGAGTCTTAGACCCTTTGTTTGGCAACCATATTACAAGCCTTAATACCTTTCATAATACCTCTCTTTGGCACCCATCCTCCCTAAGTGCTACTTATAAGATAATTATAAAATGACGCTTCAAGTCTAAGAAAAAGCGAGTGATAAGAAAAAAAATGAGACATGAGGCAAAGGCCCAAGTTTTGGGAGTGTGCAATGGAAACATGATAATTTTAGTTTGAGGTAGCACGACATTGTGTCAAAATGCATAACATGATAAATCAAAAAGAGAAAAAGAATTTTTGGTGAACTAGTGCTTCCTCTTGATTAGATAATGCTAATTGTGAGAGCCAAAGAAGTTATAAGGAGGGTCATTGAGAAATGAAAATAAGAGATAATGAAAGAGGAGAAATAAGGCATTAGGGAGGTTATAGTCACTAAAGCTAAATTTTCATCCTACCCTTAACCCAAGCCTACATCATAACCCACAAGTCCTAACTGATTCTAAGTGCAGCCACTATACATTAGTGGCGAATTACATAAAGGGAAGCCTATGGGTCAAGTTGTATACATGAAGATTTCTTTTAGGAGAGTGAGCATGCTTATCTCTTCCAAACAATCCCTTGTGTGTATTTAATGATTACATGACAAAAGAATACAGATTCTCCTTTCTGTGAGTGGCATCATCCCTTCTTGAGGACATAAGTGCATTTTAAGTTAATGAGTGGAGAGGGCATGAGAAGTGTAAACTCTAAGGCAAGCTTTGAATGTGCACTAATTATGACTTGAGATGCTATGTGTATTTCATGGATAAGAAATGACTTTGCTTTACAAAACGAGTCCTCTCATGAACCATTTTTGTGAAAGGTAGTAGCCTATTGAAATATCTTCATTGTTTTGGATTTTAGGAGAATTTTCTTCCCTTTTACGGTGAGATTGGTGAATATTTTTGGGTTGTCATAGATAGGTGGTCATTGACGTTGAAACTTGTGTGGATTGGCATGTTTTTCTACTGCTAAGAATTGCATTACTTGAGGATAAGCAATGGTTTAAGTTTGGTTGTTTGATGAGTTGGTAAATTCACCAACTCATTGGGCTCTTAAGCCTGAGGTTTGCTTAGCTTTGGAATTGTTTATGTAGATTTTATGTCCTTTTTGCTTTTGTTGTGTGCATATGACTAATGTGATGAAAAGACCACGAAATGGAGAAAAAAGAAGGAAGCGTGATGAAATTTGGCGTCCCACCGAAGAAGACTTGTGAAATGCCGGTCAAAAGCTGATCACCACTGCCTCTGGAAAAAAAGCCACTGGGGGAATGCGGGTTTCCATCAGAGACTCGCTGGTTCAGCCACCGAATGGCACTTGACTTGATGGATTGAAGGGAAAAAGATCGGCGGTACATTAATGTAGGTTAGCGAAATGCTGACAGAACCGCCGATGACTACTGGAATGCATTGAAGTAGCACCTAATGTAGCTGGCGGTCTGCAAATTGCAACCAGCAAACCCCCTATAGTCTCGCCGATTCCAGAATGCTACTCAGGGGCAAAATTTTCTATCACGGAAAAAGAAAGAGAAGATACCCTATTTTCTTGGATATAAATTCTAGAGAAAGTACTGTGTACTAGGAATATCGTAGTAGACCATATCATATCATCTTTTTTCTTTCCTAGCTTCAGAACATTCCTTGGGCAAAGAAAAGGAGAATGTGATGGGTAGAATTTGAAAAGTACTATTCTCTTCTTCTTCTTCTGAATAACAAGGTACTGCCATTTTCGAAGACTACTTGTGAACCTGATTTTACTACTCTTGTTATTGAATTCAATGAGTTTATTGTTAAATGTGCTTTTGAATTTCTTAATCATGAGTAGCTAAATCATTAAGTAGAGGTGTGTGATGATGAATACTTAATTAGAGTTGGTATTGCTAGAGTAATCTCCATATTATTTAAATAAGTATAAATCTGTTAGATTCTCTTCAATCCTTAATGGAAGATCCATTGATTATGATGTGGGTCAAATTGTTCTTACTTGATTGTTGCTTGTAAAAGAATAATTATGTATTGGAAGAGAATTTAATGGTGGGTATGGATTAAAGATTGTGAAATTGGGCTATAAATAGCCAAAATTACATTCTCACTCCTAATTAGTAGCTAATAGCTAGAAATTAGTGCAGCTACTAATCCAAATCTGATCGGGTTGAGCTAATGGTGGCTAGAGGATTGATAAAACTCTAGTAAGAGGTATTTATAAAGACGAAAAGCTATAATTACTATTTCCCCAAGATTATTTACACTAATTGAACTTATGAGATGGCCTAGCATGTCCTCATCTAGTTAGTATATAATCTACCCCACACCACTAGTATTTCACATTCTTGTCAATAACCTTGGTAGTTTTGCTATTATAGGCAACCAAATTAGCAATTATAATCTACTACAAATTCCAATCTCCCCCAACTTATTTATTTTTATGTTATTTCTAAATGGTGAAAGCTAACTTCAATTTGTCAACCAACACTTGTAATTATCACTCACTAGTCCTTGTGGGATTCGCCCCGACATCCGCCGGGTTACTTGTTTGGATACATCGACCGTGTATACCCTTTTGATGAGGAGTATATTTTGGATGTTATCAATATTACGGAAAATAAGAGGAGGCATACAAAATTTGAAACTGTGGCTCTTGAAGAAGAGTGCAGTTCCCAAATCAAGAACAAAATTCCTAAAAAGCTTAAGGATGCTAGGAGTTTCACTATTTCGGTCACTATTGAAAGAAAGGAAGTTGGTTTAGCCTTGTGTGATCTGGGTGTGAGCATAAATTTGATTCTTGCATCCCTATTCATAACATTGGGATAGGTGAACCACGTCCCACCATAGTGAAGTTGCATCTTGCGGATCGGTCTCTAGTCTATCCTGGAGGAATCATTGAAGAAGTCTTGATGAAGCAAATGCAGCAGTTCCCCTCATTCTGGGTTGAGGAATTTTAGCCACCGCCAACGCAGTTGTATATGTTCAGTCAGGCAAGATGTTTATGAAAGAATATGGTCAGGAGGCAGTGTTCGAAGTGTTCAGAGCAGCACGAATGCGACCTCATTATGAGGACATCAAAATGAAACCAACGGGAGAACTTCGAGGGTGTAATCAGTTTATGGAGCAGCAAGTGCTTCATGATAGTTATTCAGATCCGTGGTATGGCCACAAGTCCACTCAGATGAAGGAGCGACGGGGACGATAGTCGTGCCGCGACGTTAAATCAGGCACTCCATGGGAGGCAACCCATGAATGTCGCTTCATGGGAGGAAACCCATCCTTTATTTTTAACATTTGGTAAGTTTTATTATTTGTTTTGTAGAGATGAACAGGGTGTAAGAGGAAACAATAAGTATGGACATTGAGCTAAAAAGTGTAAGTCTGGAATGAGACACCTAGCATGGACACTAGGAGTTAAATCCTAGAAAAAACAATTTTTGTCAAGTGAGGCTATGCGTGGCACGCTGCAACAACCCCTATCTCCAAAAGAAATATTTTTTTTCTAACTATGTGGTGAGATAGGAGGGAAGACGCACCAAGGGGAAAATGGCTGAAATTTTTTTGTCAATATTGACTCAAAAGACCTTAAAATTACATAAAAGACATGCCCCACCTTTTGTTTAATGTCCCACTCATCCTTTTTCCCTCAAAAATTTGAAAACCAAATAAGGAAAAAAATTTCTCTCTCCCTCTCCCTAAGGCTATAACTCTCCCATCTCCTCTTCCCTCCATTGTTGTCTTCTCCGACAAGTTGGTGAAGGTCTCATCTTCAACTCAAGTAAGTATATTTCTTCTCTCTTAGTTGATTAATGGTACAAGAATTCTCCCGCACCCTTCTTCCCCAAGATTTAGAACCCATAAATCACCATTATTGTTGAAAATCTTGAACTTCATGTTTTGGATTTTATGAGCTTAAAGTCATAAATTCTTCCATGATTGTATGATATCTTTGATGGGTAGCTTGATTCTTTGTTGAATATATTAATTTGAAATTATGGGAATGATTGGGTAGGTGACTTATATTTTTGAATGTTGCTTGGTTAGTGTGTTGATTGTAGAGAGAGAAAGTACATGAAGCTTTGAATTCTTGAATATGATTATTGCTTGAGTTGGTGAATTTCTTGATTAATTCATGTGAATGGTAGTCAATTATTTATGGTTGGTTGGTTGGTTGAATTGAATGTTGTTAGTCAATTACATGAAATCACTTGAATTGGCAATTGGAGAAAAAAAGTGAGAGGGAAAGCTTAAATTGTGCACTCTTGATTAAAAGATAAAAGCTAAAGGAGAGTTGAAAAGAAAGAAAAATGCATGAACTTGGTATAGTATGAATTAGTGAATTAAAAGTAGATTGATGAGATTGGATGATGATGGGGGAAGTCTAGAGTTCTCTATTTGAAAAATTCTCACATATACGCTAGCAAATTAAGTGTGGGGTGAATTTTGCACTTTCCACACTTAATTAGTTAGACATTTGGTTCACAAACTAATGTTGTAAAGTTCTTGATTTTTCTTCTTGATAGATGCAATGGCATCAAAGGGAAAGGAGGTAAATGTAGCCTAGAAAATCTGGAAGACGGGTAGACCAAGGATGACATATGCTAGTTTCTCGGCTCCCAAAGCAGGCCTCGCAAGGACATTTGAAGAAAAAACAGTTGAGCCTAATGCCCTTACTTGGTTTAACACTCAAAAAGAAGCCAAGTATTCCCTTGAGAATAGATGAGGGCCTCTTGACATTGGAGTTCCTTGCTATACGGGAAATGATATGTGAGTTGAGAGCTGGCTATATCTTAAATGAGCCGGAGAGGTGCAACCTCACCTTGTTGAAGGAATTTTATGCAAACTGGGAAACCTCATTTGAGAAGAGTACAAAGGTCAAAATCAGAGGACAGGTGGTGCGATTCACGGTCAAGATATTTCATCTTGTTGGAAAAGCCGCCACACAGAGATATCCGCCACACTTTATGCGGTGAGCACTCATCCGCTCGATGGGCGAGGGAAAAACATGACACCCATTCCACACTTTCATTCATGTATTTGAATAGGGAGGCAATGGCGTGAGTGAAACTGGTATGTGCCGTTTTTCTCCCTGGGACACATTTGACAGAGGTGACCCTCGAGCGGATCGTTTGGGTGTACATGCTGATGAAGCGGATACCATTTAATTTTGGTGCTGCGATTCACCACAGTATGAGGAGATCACGAGACAACTATAGATGGAAATATTCTAATGACAGCCTTCTGACCATGTACTTGAGAGAGGCAGGTATCAAGGAGGAGGATGCAGATCTTGTTCTACCTTTGGTAGGACACTTGGCTGAATAGATGATAGACATCACCAAGGTAAAGGAGATTGCCCCTTCTGCAGGCCCCTCTCTTACTATAGCTAATCGGTAGGCCCGAGATGAGAGTTGGCGGGGTCGTATGTTTGGGAAGATGGAGCTATAACTGAAGATATGAGGAAGACCAGCCATTGCATAGGAGACGTCGGCTTTAGAGGCATGTACCCTCTCTTAGAGAGTGCCATGTTAGTGTGTAGAGTGGGATCGGCTTTTGAGGAGCCGATTGATGATGATGAGGCTACTGTCTTGACTGATGGTGTTGATGATATAGACTTGGAGGAGAATGATACTACTACAGTTTTTCATGTAGGATGATGCTTAGCAACCAAGAAGTTTCTTTTCTCTCCCTTATGATGTGATTGTGTGCGCACTGGGGATAGTGCACCTTTTTAAGTGTGGGGTGGAGGAAAGTTAGATTCCTTTTGTTATTTAATTATTGTATTTGTAGGTCATAGCATTTTTATATTCCTGGTAGCAGTTCTTGATGATTTATAGGTCTTGGTCTGTAATAGATAGTATGATGATGTTTACTACTTAGATGCCTTGGATATTTGACTTTGTATGTTCATCTTGCTGAAAGACTACGACGTGAACATATTATATCACCCAGGGAAGGCTAATATTGTAGCGGATGCCCTTAGCAATAGTTCCATGGACAGTTGAGCATTTTGAGGCTAGAAAAGTGGGAAATGGTTCGAGAGCTGCACCAGTTAGCAAATCTAGCGGTCCGGGTAGTAGATTCAGAGGATAATGGGGTTGTGATCAAGAATATTGTAGTATAATCTCTAGGTGTAGAGGTAAAGGAGTGATAATCCGAGGACCCTAGCTTAGTACATCTGAGATAAAAGGTTCAGCAGGGTGAACTATCGGCCTTTTAATAAACGGGAGACGGTGTTTTGAGGTTCAGAGGTTGATTCTGTGTTCCAAACATAGTAGGGCTTCATCAGCAAATAATGGAAAAGGTACATTATTCTCATTACTCTCTTCACCTAGGTTCGAAAAAGATGTACCGTTATATAAAGGAGATATATTGGTGGCCTGGAATGAAGAAAGGTGTAGCTGAGTTCGTAGCACAATGCCCTAATTGCCAACAAGTAAAAGCTGAATACCAGAAACCCGGTGGACTGATCAGGAGATAGACGTACCTAGAAATGGGAAGCAATCAATATGGATTTTGTTATAGGGCTACCTCACACCAGGCATAAATTTGACTTCATTTGAGTCATTATCGACAGATTGATGAAATCAGCATATTTCTTGCCAATCAAGACTATGTTTTCTGCCGAGGATTATGCTTGGTTATATATTAAGGAAATAGTCCAACTTCATGGCATCCCAACATCTATTATTGCTGACATAGGGGCATAATTCACTGCTAGATTTTTGCATTCATTTCAAAAAGATTTGAGAATACATGTTAATTTATGTACGGCTTTCCATCCCTAGACAGACGGCACGACTTCCATCCCTATGAGACGGCCAGGATAGCGCACCATTCAAATGCTCATGGATATGTTATAGGTGGGCATGCTAGACTTTGGAGAGAGTTGGGACAAGCACCTACCCCTTATTGAATATGCGTACAATAATAGTTATCATTCTGCTATTCAGATGGCGCTTTATAAGGCTTTATATGGGCAGAAATGTTGGTCCCCCATAGGATGGTTTGAAGTAGGGGAATCGGGGTTGATTGGCCCTAATATGATCCGTCAGTTAGAAGAAAAGGTGAAACTTATCATAGAGCATTTTCTAACAACCCAGAGTCGTCAGAAGTCCTATTCTGATGTTCGGCATAGAGACTTGGAATTCAATGTCGATGATTGGGTATTTCTTAAAGTTTTCCCTATAAAAGGCATGATGAGATTTTGTAGAAGGAAAAGCTTAGCCCTAGGTTAATTGGCCCGTATTTAATCCTTTACAGGATACCCGAGTAGCTTATGAGTTGGATTTACCTACAGGGCTAGAATCTGTTTATCCAGTTTTCCATGTGTCAATGCTACGAAAGTGCATAGGGGACCCATCCCAGGTTGTTCTAGTTGCGGATGTTCAAGTTACTGAGGAATTTTCCTACAAAGAGACCCTAGTTGCTATACTAGATTGGCAGGTTCGTAGATGGAGAACTAAAGATGTAGCATCCATTAAAGTCCTAGGGAGGAACAAAAATGTAGAGGAGATAACTTGGGAAGCTGAGAATGAGATGAGGTCTAAATATCCTCACTTATTTTAGGCTTGACCCAAATTGGGCAGTTGAGGTGAGATTGTTGGTCAGTTATTGTTCTATTGCTAATATTATCAATATTGTTTAGTTGTTCACTTTTATGTTATGGAGCTATGTTGTATCATTACTTGTAGCATCATATGAGATGCCTATGTTGGACTTTTCTACATTTCAGGGTTTCAAATAGTTCATATTAAAGAGGAGACTCAGCTAAAATTTTTTTGGTCCATGGTTAAAATAGTTCAGTCTCTTATGCTTAAAGTTAAATAAAAGGATGAATGTTCCTAACGGGGGGATGATCTTACACCCCTTAAGTTTCTATTGTTTAACCGATATGTGCATATGTATGTTGAGAGTATTGGAGTACAACGCATGAAAGAAAGGGCCTTAGGGAGAAGTGTTCGAGCACGTTATCAAGTGAGCAGGAGGTTAGTGCCGGAGGCTGGGCGCAATGGGTGCCGCATCGTGCACCCCATGCCAACACCCTCACCAGGGAGTCGCGCCCGTGGCTTGGCGCTATGGCCGGTGCACCGCACCCCCTACCATCGCCTCAAAAACTATATAAAGCCCCTTCATGTTTAATTAAATCATTTTCAACATGTCCCCACGATAGAAAAGAGACCTTGAGTGACTATTTCATTCAATTTTCACCGAGTTACGCTGCTAAACTCCATTCAAATGCAAATTTTTCTTGGATAATGAGTTTTGGGCCTATGAGGAACATCCCTAAGGAGTTATTTCTTGAAATCTCACTTGGATTGTCGGAACCCCGCAGAGTAAAGTTATAGAAATCACTTCTAATTGAGTCCTAAGCGGCTACAATTGATAGGTAAGCATTTCTACCTTCTAAACTCTCGAAAATTTGTAAGCTTTCAGCTGAATTAAATAGAGTTTCAATTCTAGTTGCTATGCTTAAAAGGTTATTTTCATTTGCCGGTTCGTAGTACTGAAATAGCCTTATTCTCTTGGCGTAAGGGCTGCAAGTTGGTGGAATTACCAGCTTCAGGTTGGAACTGTGTGGGTGAATAAAAGTCGTCGATTACGGCATGTTAAGGAAAATCCTTCCGGCAAGCTATTCTCATCATAACATTGATACTACTTGTACTTATGTAGTAACTTGAGAATATGAATGTTGTAGTTAGTCATTACGAATATATTTGAGATTGTAGTGTAACATCCTTGGTAGGGGTGAATCATATTTCGTATGACCTCTTGCTGTGAATAGCTGAGGGACTATAAATCGTACAAACTGCTAATGAAGCAATGAAGTTGTTAATGCTTATAGAGCTATATATTGCCTACAGATCCATGATGCTGCAATCATTCATAGTATTATCAAATTGCTTGTGGAGCTATTGTATTGCTTATGAGCTACTGAATTGCTTAAAGAGCTATTAAGTGTATGATTGGACTAAATTAAAGCCTTCGGGGTCACGTTGCAGTCTAACTCCTTCTATGCTCAAGATGAAATTACCGACCCTAACGAGTGCCCGTTTGCCTGACACATAGTTGCAGTCACTTATGGAGCCTTTGGGGTACCTATAGGGGTATATAGACTGTTTGGCACTTTCCAAGACTTATTGGGGCTCAGGTGGGTTATACTGTGTTGATTGTACCTTCCAGGATTTTAGGGGCCCAGTTAGGTTCTGGTTTATATATTTACTTATGTTCGCAGGTCTGGATGACTACACGCAAGTGCACGTGGTCGAACAAGTAGTAAAATGGCTAAAGTAAGACAAGTATTGATCCCACAGGGACTGGACTAAGGTATCAATCTAATCAAGTGTCAATAAACTTTAACTCTAAAAATGCAGACAACAATTTGAAGAAGATTTTTATATTTTGTTTCCTAATTTATACTAATTCTAAAATGAATATACAATTTGAGTCTGAAATATAAGTATGAGCATGCTGAGGCTAAAACGAACATGTAGAGAAATAATTTATCGATACAATTTGATTAATCTTTCCT